>JAULBM010008779.1:0-33514 GCA_032357055.1 Geukensia granosissima
CGAACCCGTAACGAACAACTATCAACAACATGGCAGCTGCCGCGATCTGCAGCATTTAGTTTAAATGACAGCAAGGTATAAAAAAAAAATCCCTACCTACCGACCCTATTTTTTTCAAAGAGGAGACGGGAACCATACATATTATTTTATTTGGCCTAAACCATATTCACAACACATACTATACACATAAAAAAAAGAAAAACAAGAATAAATGAGTTATGTCATAAAATGTCTCAAAAAATGTGGAAAAAGCTAAAAATTTACAATTTTATATAATAAATGGAGATACGGTAAAATTGTCCAAGAGACAACCATGCAAAACATGTAAAACTTAAGTAAGATTTGTTTTCATATATGTTTAAAGGACACTATAGGTCAAATGGCTCAAAAGTTTGTATATTTGTTAAAAATAAATCTGTGCTTAGAAAAAGAATAAGATCATCTCTAAATTTAATCTTTTTTCCATAGTTTGTTCTTATGATACCCCCGCAAACATAGTTTGGGAGGGTATATAGGAATCACCCTGTCTGTCTGTCCATCCGTTTGTCCACATAGCTTGTAAGCGCATCTCCTCGTACACCGCTCAATGGATTTCAATGAAACTTTACGTGAAGCTTAGACACAATGTGTAGATTTGCATATGGGAAGATCATTCATCATGCATAATTCCAAGGGCAGATAATTCAACTTATGTGATAGGGGAGCGGGGGCTATCCTTTGTGAATTTTGCGCACAGTATGTCTTGTTTTTCCTGCAGTCAATTGAAATATTCCTGTCTTAAACAACAAGATTCAACATTTTGGCAAAATTTGTAAAATTATTTTTTTACGTGCTTAATACAATGGCTTAATAGTTAAAATGGGATATCCGTACATCTATCAATATTTGTCAAAGATTTCTCGGCTTGTATATGTTGGATTGATTTGATATTTAGTCCGAAGCATAGTCATGGGGAGTTGAACACTGTCTCCTGTTTTAAGGTGTGACATATTGACATTGGCTGAATTTCTGTTCTGTAAAATGTTCGTCAAAGAAATCTCAGCTTGTATATGTTGGATCAGTTTGGTATTTGGTCTTTGATATTTAGTTGTACAGTGTCTCCCCATATGTCTACATCCCATTTGCTGGGCAGGGGCATCCCTGTCTTATGGACTCATTTTCTTAATGTTTTTTTTTGTTTTGTTTTTGTAGTTGTTGGATATGGATCCTGTAGATGCCGGAGAAGAAGATGGAGCTAATATTGATTTAGATGCTCAGAGGAAAGGAAAATGTGCTGTCATCAAAACTTCTACAAGACAGGTATAATACAATTGTAGTCTAAAATAGTTATACATGTATTTTGTATGACAGTAAATAAAAAATCCTTATAATCCTTGATTTTCATTCACTTTTTTAAAAAATTTATGTAGGGGATGGAAAGGGTTAAATTTTATTATTTATTTTTTGTGGAAAAAACTATAAATTAATATACAGAAATTCTCAAAACCAGGAAGGCTTAAATTTCCTTTCTCTGACAAGTCTTGCAAAGAATAATAACGAATCTTACCTAAGGGTGATTAGATGTTTGTTTTGTAATTTCTGTGTCGTTAAGTGCTCTTTGCTCCATTTTGTATTGTTTAAAGTAGAAAACATTGACAAAGAAATATTGAAGTGATTGTCATTTTTGTAATGAATCAAACAAAACAAAGAACATGACAAATTCAGATTTTGTGTATATGCTAAATGAAAACAAACATAGAATCGGAGATGTGCTAAATGTCTGTGACAGCCATCCACCAAATAACAGTCAAAATTGAATTTCTACAGGTCTACAGCCTTAAATAATAATCCAGAATCCTAACCATTACAAATCTGTAAAAACCCCAAAATACAAAATATGAAACTATTCATAAAACACAACAGTCGACCTGATCTATTGAAAAATGGTGAAGGAATAATGATAAATGCATTCTTTTTACTGTTATACATCTTTTGAGATCATTAGAATTATGTGATGATTACAAGTTGATGATATAATTTTTGTAACAACTGCTGAAAATACCTAACTGCACTGTCATACAGATTTTTGCTGACTTATCTTTTATTTACACTTTTTCAGACATATTTCCTACCAGTAATAGGTCTTGTAGATCCCGAGAAACTTAATCCAGGAGATCTTGTGGTAAGGAAGGATTGAAAATGGAAGATTATGATTAGGGGGAGGCGGGGAAAAAATATTCCTCTTTCTCAAAAAATGACTTAAAACATACTTTCCATTGACTTTAATAATTATGTCAATTTGAAAACACATAAACCAATTGAAACCACGGAAATTGATATATACCAGTTAACAGTACTTTTACATTGCTGTGTTATTTCTCCATCAGAACAGATTTGTTGGATGTGGTCTTGGCTGTTAAATTTTGACAAAATGCAGAAGAATTACACAACTACCTGTTATTCCTGGAGTTTTGTAGCACTTTTAACTTTAAAGAAATTCATTTTATATTCAATTGAATTGTTTACATGTTTTTATTTTTCTTTCCAGGGTGTAAACAAAGATTCATATTTAATTCTAGAAACACTTCCACAAGAGTAAGTTTTTTAGGTTATTTTGAAAAGAACTTGTTGATAAGATACCATATTTGTTGTATTAAGCACCCCCTCATCTTAATTTTGCAAGATCGAAGAAAAGAAAATTGTCTGAGAAAATAGCAATTTGATTTTGAGACATTTAATGTATCCATAGAAGAAAACTAGCATTATTCATTTTGGTAATTTTAAACTATGGAAGCTAAAAACAAATGAAAACTTACACACCAATAAATTCTGCAAAAAAAGATACCTGCTTATTTGGCAAATATTTGAAAATACTGTCAAAATTAATTTAAACAAATGGAACTTTGAGAAACATTTTGATTATGTAATATGATGTTTATTTCTGTATAAACTTATATGTTGCAAAATACACAAAAAGTAACAAATTTACAATAGTCCACTTATTAAAATTTATATAATCAGATCACTCATATTCAAAAGTTATCTTCTGTGTAGAATTTATCAGAAATTTAATTGCAGAAGACAGCATGACTGACGCACAGACTTATAAAAATTCTTTTTCCTATCTAACATTGGTTGAAATGGAAAACCACAAAAACAAAGATTACCATGAAACTTTAGATTTGTTATTTTGTTATGAAGAAAAATTCATGAAATTGTAAAACATGATTGATATCTAAACACAGTGCGTATATTTCGTGAAATGCACCTTGACCTTGTTCGAAAGATCTTTGAAAAATGTCATTGCAGAATAATTTATGTCGAATTTTAAGTTTAATGACATGAAAGACATTTTTGTGATTGTTCAAAATACAGATTGTATGATAAAAATTGATTCATTAATTGATTAGTGTTTTACACCACATCGACCGTATTCAGCCTATATCGTGGCGAGAATATCTATAATTATATCTAAAATTTAATAAAAATAAGATATTTATTACAAATTTACTAAAAAGGTGGGTTTGTTTAATTAAAAATTAAAAAGGTCTTAAAAATGAAGATTAAACTCTAAAAACCAATATCTTATATGAAATATGGAAAATGAAAAAAATATTATTTTTTGTATATCATTTAGAAACAAAAAAAGAACAGTGTAAATTGGATAGTTTACCTGTATTAAGTGAAGAATTAAGTAAACTGTAATTTCTGTTAAATATCATAAAAGTGGCATTTTTGTTGTACAATTTGTTTGTAATCAATAAAAAAGGAAGAAAATTAGTAGAGATTATTTATAGAAAAACATTAGTTTTTAGTCATAACTGCATAGCATATAAATAGTACTAATGTAAGAAGTCCGTATTTACAAATATTTCTTAATTTTCAGATTTGATTCTCGTGTGAAAGCTATGGAAGTTGACGAAAGACCAACAGAACAATATTCAGATATTGGTGGTTTAGATAAACAAATTCAAGAAGTAAGATGTTTTTGCAAATGCTTTTAACTGTTTAGATTACAAGCTACAAAATTTGTGTTGCAATTTTCAAGAACCTAGGTTCTCAAGTTATTTTTTGACTACATAATTGTTATCTCCCTTAGACCATTCCACTAAGTATATAATTGTAACCCATAGTTGAAACAAAAAAATGGACAAAATACTCTAGGCACTGCATTGCATATGCAGAAATCAGGTGTTGATCTTATGTGGATTTTTTTTTTATTTAAGAAATGATTAAATATCAAAGTAATTTAAATTTATTAGGGCATGAATTGAAATTACAAGTTTACCAATGTTGACTAAATATGGTGAATTTTAATATGCTTTTTGTACATTTCAAGGACTAGCCTTTCATCTGTAGCATTATAACCAAAAAAATTAAAAGTCCAAGATTCAACATAGTGAATGAAGTACTCAAATCTAAACATATCAAGGGAAATCTGATGACAGGGACAACTACAAAGTGCAATACATTTTAAATATATCAATGTTTTATCTCCTCCAATTTCCTTTCACTTGTTTCAGAAAGGACGAGGGTCGTTAAGGCCCATTTTTGGCCCAAGAATTTGGTGCAAAAATGAAAATTGGCTAATATCTATTATTTTATATTTTTTGTATTGAATAATGTCTATAAAAAGAATATCCAATAAATTTTTAGTTTAATAGGTTCTACAAAGGTCACATGATACATAGAAAATGCTTTAAAATGTGAAAATATGATGCAATATTTGATACTATTTTGTCGATTTTAATATAGATCGCACTAGAACATCACAACCAAGCTTTGCACAATTAAAGATCTATCAAGTGCAATTGTTTGGTTAAAATATCTTTGTGATGTTTTTGTGCGATCATATCTATTTTGATCAAAGCACCTTCAAAAATTGAGTATTTTTACCGCAAATGTTCAATTCTTGTTAAAATAGACATATACATTGTATATCCTTCAATTTTGTCGATATGACGAAAAGTATACAAGAAAAAGTAATGAATGATTGAAAGACGATTATTAAACAGCATTTTCAGAACAACTTATTATTATAGTGTCACAAAATCTTAAATTTGGGCCAAATATGGGGCTTAATGTACCTACTCCTTTAGTTACTTTCTATGGAAACTTTAAACAATGTTGAATATGCAAAAATAAAAAATAATTGATTAAATTTACCCTGTAATACATTAGAAAATTATGATAAGTGTGGAAATCATATTTATATTTTCAGTTAATAGAAGCTGTGGTATTACCCATGACTCACAGAGAAAGATTTGAGGCATTAGGAATCCAACCACCAAAAGGTATTTTTAAATCTTCTTAGGTATTTATACATTTGGGTACACAATTTTTTTCTGCCTCAGTGGAGTAATTGTTATGGTGCTGGCCTCATGTGCAGAAGGTTATGGGTATGATCAAGGTGGGGTGAAACCATAGATGTTAAAACTGGATTTGCTGCTTCTCTGCTAAGCACACAGCAGTTAGGAGTAAGGGCTCATTTATACTTTGTCACGCGACATCTCACAACTGTAATCGCCCAAAAAACGCACGATGTTGCACAATTTAACCTGAGATTAATAGTTTAAACTGACTACGACAAGTATAAACACCCAGCGATTTTCGCACGACGTCTCACGTCAGTCGTTCGACAATCGCTTTGGAAGTATTAATGAGCCCTAAGAGCAAAGATTGGTTGGCCCAGGGTCAGAATAATGTGTCTGACTAAACAGTCAATCATTTTAAATTCTTTAAAAAAACTGTTAAAAATACAAAATTACCAATGTTAAATAAATCTGGAAAATTTAGGTAGGCTTTATGTACATTTCAAGGAGTAACCTCTCATCAGTAATATTAGAACTGAAACAGGAAGTTAAAAATTCAAATATAGCAAAATAAGCACTCAACCCAAACAAATCGAAATGAGAAGCCAAATCCGACGGCAGGGACCACTACTAAGTGCGTTACTTTTCAAGGCCTTTCCGTATTTTCAGTGTTTTAGAATTTTAGCAAATGGTTCATTTAGTCAAGTCAGGGATTTATAGTTACCTCAGTAAAAACAATAGTGACCCTGAACCATCGGGGTAGTCATGATGGAATACAATGCCCCCCCCCTTGGTATAAGGTCCCAATAAATAGTTTTCCGTTTAGCGCCATGCAAAAAGCCACGTTCAAGCATGATGCATGTGTGTTATACCGTTGACCATTGACTTTTTTTAAAAAGTTTGTCTGGTTGAAATTTTATGAAAATCCACGTTTACATTTTATGAATATTTTTGGTAAAAAAGGTCTTTTTCGTGACCTGTTTAATGATAAAATCAAAATCCAGTAAATTGTTGCACCAAGAACAGTAATGTTTAAAAAAATCCACGTATTTTAACTGTTAAATTTGATATCACCTGTACTTAACAGGTACATACGTATCTTTTTATTGTATGTTTTGAATAAACCCTACGAACCAGGGGTCATTCCATTTACACTGCACCGAGTGGGACAAAATAGGTACAGTGTAGAAAAAGGGTAATGATACCATCTTCCTTTACCAAAGATATAAAATGCGTGTAGGGTATCTTGTCATGCATGCAGTGTCCTTCAATTGATTAAATTGTTTTTATCACTAATATTCTTTTGTGTGTGTGTGTGTATGTCAGTTAGTTTCTCGATATCTGACCCTCAGAACAGCTCATATCGACGCTCTGTCCATGTTCTTTTTCTTTTTTGTCCTCTCTTTTTTGGTATTGACCTTTTTAAGTATGGAATTTTGATTCTTGTTCGCCGAATGGGAATTGAGAATACTTTTACAGACACTTTCAAAATAATTACCATGAAAAAGCCATTCATTTTGTGTTCCATTTATTTTGTTGCTACCGTCCGTTTTTCTTATTAGTGAATTTTTCTCAAGTGAAGTGTACAGTGTTTTATATTTACCTGTAATTTCAACTATCTTGACAATTTCAAGACCTAAACAGAGCGTAAATGATTTGTCTTTTTTAACAACAAATATGATGAATTTGTATATTTTACATAAAATTATGAATTTTCACGTACGCAACAAATAAGCATATTAATTCAAAGATGTACTTATTTTGTAAGCAATTTGTCATGTTGGTCTTAAATCTGTGCGGTATAAAATAGATTTCCGTCTTTAATTGGAATTTATTTACAAATAATTGTCAAAGTTAACCTTGGATATGATTATGTATATAGAATATTAAACTGCATACAGATAAATCTAGTCTCAGTCATTAAATTAAGGAAAATGTTTACAACGTCAAGATGCACTATGACTACGGTATAACCTTCATACACCTAACAAAATACTACTAACTGTAAAACAAAAGTGCAAATAATTTCTTTATCTGTTATTCATCTTATTCTTATGTATGAAATTGAATAATGATTAATCGAAATGACGAGTCTGCATGCAACTGGGTTGAAAGGGGTAGGAGGACTATAGGATATTCATATTGAGACTGACATGATCTGTTTTGTTTTTTAAATACATTATAAATTTAAGATTTTTGCATTTTTAAAGTAGCCGGGAAGCATGATTTTATTTTAGCGTTGTTATGGTTTTTTTTATTTTAAATATGAAATAGTCATCCAAAAGTCTAAATTACAATCCTCCAAACATCACCTTTAACGATACACAGTGAAAAGTCTGCTAATGCATATCGTTTGTGCATCGTCTACAGGTCAATTTATAAGTCAACACGATAATAAACAATGCCATTGTCAGTTTGCAGTAAACTCAGAAACAGTCATCTGAACAAAATCAATCAGGCTGAAATAATGTTGAGCTGAATTAGAAAATGACAATATTACAATTCTATCTGTTCATTTCATCTTTTATGAAATTATAATTATTGAAAATTAGTACTCCAATACCTCCATTATCCTATTGATCGAGTTGACCATTGTCAGTGAGCTCAAGGATGTATTAAAATGACAAGCTAATTAAACATGCTGGATTTTAATTGAAGACGAATAGTATGTCAAACAGTAAACAGCCATCTGTTGGATTGTCATTCCTTTACATGCACTAGATTGTTCTTGCAAGCATTGTTAATTTGGTAAATTATGTTGTTTTTGTAACAGATTGGGCTTTGCTTTCGATCTTAATCTACAGTTTCTGCGACAAAAGTAAGAAACCGGATTTTAAGTGTATTTATATTTTGGCTAAACTACATTGATTTGTAAATTGTTCATACAACAAACCGTAGACATTTATTTTGATAGTGATTGTATGTAAGTGACATGTTTAGATAAACTAACTGGATGATTATAATAATAGGTAGAAAACTGAATAAATAATTTTTCAATGAAAGAACGACTTATTTACATACTATATACAAATCAAATATCACGTGAAGGCGTGTAACTTGAACGGTTTCATTCATCAATTTAAAGAGTAAAGTACACTTTATATAAAAATCAGAATTTTGTTTGTTACTATATTTTGTCACACAATAGAACCTCCGGTGGTTCTTTTCTCTTTTTTGTGTCAACCGACTGCATGCATAGTCCAGTTGTGCAACCAAGCATCAGTTAAATTGAATAGATTAATTTACTGTGATACTTGATCAGCCGATGTGCCCTGTATACTGAGGTTGACATCGTTGCAGTATTGTATGATATTGTAGGGTTCTGGTTAAATATTCAAGTTTCTTAGTTACCTACAATTGTAAATTTTCAAATTATTTCTTCGGTTAGTTTTAAAGATTTACCCACTCCTTTAATAACAAATTACAAACCGTAATATTAAAGCAAGAGTTCGGCTGGTGTAATGCGAGTAATGTAGACACATAATAGTAAAAGATGGGAAATTATTTTTATTTTATTGGAATTTTAGATAGAATTTGTTACATTTCGACTTTTTATGTCGGCTCCTGAGTGAGTTTACTCGGGTTTCAATGGCGGTTAGTTTACTGATCTCAGTAACGACGTTATCTTAATAGCGCTTCGGACCAGTTAGATACGTAATAATGTTGTCATCATATTTAATGACCCATTACTGCGTGCTGTGATGTTAGTGTTTTGGCTAGCGCCACTTTAACAATGGCCGAAGGGCGTCAAATTTAGGTCTATCGTATATGTAACAAGTCGTTCATTATATTGTCCTCGCCTTTTGATATTTTGCTAATTTTTACACGAGTAGATCATTGTAGATACAATCGGTGATAATCTGTTGTTGAGTTTATTGTCCCAACGGTCTGAAGATTTTTTATACATTGTAATCTTTTGGGGTATTTCTCTGATTAGATTTTTATATATATTTACTATAATTAAAAGTTCTCTCCAGCAGATTTTGAACTAGCAAAAAACAAGAAGTACAAACAGGCAATATCAATTTACATCTTAAAATATATATATTCATTTCTCTACATCACGCCAGGGACGTATATACGTCCCTGATCACGCTTTCTGTGTAGTGATGACTTAGCCATTTTGAGAAATTGTCTATATATTATACAGTACTAATATAAATTCATTTTTTCGCATATGTTAATGTCAATCGCTGTATTTTACTGTTGGTCTACGTTGTACGTGTACACCTTTCTGTAATTCGATTATGGCCATTGATGGTGAGAAATTATTTTAATGGTTCCGCGATTGGAATTTAAATTTAAGAAATCAGTGATTCACGTATAAATATATTAATGGTGAAAATTTAAATGTATTTGTGTGAACCTTGTTTCAAATATTCCCAAGACGTGTAAATTATTCAACCCTCTAATAGGTTTGAATCTGAACTTCAGGTGTTTATTTGAATCGTTTCACACCTGTGTTGACTAAGGTAAATAATTATCATATTCAAATTACAATTTTTTCTCATACTAATCATGACGAGCGCAACTGAATATCGGATTAAAAAAATCAAAAATCAAATATTTAATATATCTGTAATGAATGACAGCATATTTACCCAGATCAAAGCATTCAAACAATGAACATGGAGAGGTTTATGTTTAAAAGATAGAGTAATGCCAATTTTTGGACTAAACATCACGTTTATCAAATTCCCAGATACGTTTAACCTCAGTCAAAAGTCATTTTAAATGACGTCCATGCCGTTGACCTTTCTCCTCTTAAAATGACATGACCACGAGTTGTCAACCAGCACGGCCGGAATAGTGTTATAAATGGAGATTTTCCTATCAAAATCAGCATGATATCAGGCATAATAATTAATAATGTCTGTCCAGTAGCAAAAAGCGGACAACTGTCCCGGCGCCGATTTTGAATTTTATAATACGAGGTACCAAAATGGCGTGCGAAATTTAACAATTAATGACATTAATAACGTGAAGGTTACACAAAATAACCTGTAACTGTTCCTTGTCTAAACGGTGCAGAGAAAGAGTAATTGTTCGCGTACTGACAGCGTGATAGTGAAACTTAACGAAATCATCTGTATTTTGTTATAATGCTACCTTAAAGAGTCAGGAATCAGTTGTCGAAACTAATGGTGAACTGAACGCGTATGATAAGTTTTCAGTTTTATATTATGTAAGAGTGGCCATCTGGTTTTGAATGATATAAAATTTGGCCTTCGAATGCACGTGATGGGAATATCAGATACCCGACCAGGATCAGTGGGTTCTGCCTGGTACAGTATCTTCTTCCACCAATAAAACTGATCACCACAATACGATGAGTAATAGGGTTGGAAATGTCGAAATGCACCTAACAGACTATGGTAAGCTCCGTCTCAGAGACGCTTAGATGTATGAGTACTTACACATGAATTGAGAGCCTTTGGTGCATTACGCTTTTTTCAAAACTATTTGGATGCAAACAACGTGAATATAAAAAAACCCACAAAACAAGCCAACAGGAAAACAGGATCGAACACTCATGAGTCATTTGCATAAAAAGTATAACCATCATAATGTTTACACACATAGAACATTCAGATATTGTATATGTTTACACACATAGAACATTCAGATATTGTATATGTTTACACACATAGAACATTCAGATATTGTATATGCCTAAAAACTCATTATTGTTCATTATAGAGAGGGAGGGGAGTTGGTAACGTGCATGCACGGCTATATATCTTGCATTTTAACTTAGACAATTATATAAATCTGTAACTACCTTAAAACAGTCTGAAAGCAATTTAGGTCGGACAATGAGCTCCGGTAAACTGTGAGACATGGTTATATTACGTATATTTCAATATACTTATTGCAGTAAAGAAAAAGTGATTAACATCATCCTCGACATGCAGAAGTTTCATTTTCAAAATTCAGAAAGCAGGCTGAGCAGCATGGTATTTAGTTTCCTGGGGCCATATTGGTAATATTTCGGAACGTTTATGATACATAAATACATATATTGCATCTTTTCGAATTTCCTTTTTTAATTGGAATATTTTGGGGGATTTCGAAGCAATTCATCCAACTGATTCCATTCTGTTATCGTTACTGAAATTCTCATAGGTCCTAACAGCCACGAAACTCCCATCATTTGTTTAAGTCTTAACTGTGCAGAACAAATACGTGGTGAAAAAAATACTGAACATCAAAACCATTTGTAACATATGCTCGATTACCTAAATGCATGGGTGTCTATGAAAGTGCAAAAATTACCATGTTAATGGATAGTAAACAATTTGTAGTTTTAATTAGTGACAGTATTCAAGCAATATTTCACCCCGAAAGGTGGAGTATACAATATTCAGGCCCTTACCACAATTGAATTAATTTCAAATTCAATGTATAAAGTACAGATCTCTTTGCATTATGTTTTGTACACGTGCAATTTGTTTATTCAATTTGACCTTTTCACCGTTATATTTTAAAGTTATTTGCTTAAAAACCAATAAAAAGCAAATTGCTTATTCATTTTTTTATCGATAGTAAATAGATAGTATTATGGGACATTATCGGTGGTAAATAAAATAAGAAATGAACATTCCATAAAAAAAGAGACTCAAATCAATCTTCTTTTAAACTGACAGACCCTGGAGTTTTTGGTGTGTTTACACATCTCTCCGTTTATACCCGGACATCTGTTTGGGGACTATCTATGTTGATGTTCCGAATACACCCATATGTGAAGTTCTCACCATTAACCTATTATAATGTAAAGAAGCAGAAATTATATATTCCGATTTTAAGTGATCTTTTGAAAGAAATGTTGAGCACGGCAATTTAAGCTCAAATCTGCGAAAAGTATAATACAGCCGTGTGTTGTTTTTCTCAAATATTGAAATTGTTTGAGAGGGTATGATTTTGTGAAAAAAAAATACAGCTACTCTCAGCGTACTATGAAATTGATATAATTTCTACACTTAAGTGGACCATTCTCAACGTAATTAAAAAAGGAAAAGCAAAAAAGATGTAGTTTATGAGATATATTTCTATAACTTTAATGTGAAATAAGCATTGTTCACCTGTCATATTCAGTTTACATAAAACATCTTCTCAATTTAATCTGAAACCAAAACATTAGGGAAATGTATACATATTCGAAAACCTTAAAGGGTTCTTTTTCTCTCTGTAGTGCCAATATTAGTAACAGACGAAAGGAAACTTGATAACTTAGTGACGTACATTTTCATTTTTAAAACATTTTTTTAAATGTTTTAGAGTTAAAAATTCGGAATTATTTGAACCAATTCTATGTCATTATCGCCGCATTACATAAGATGTTACACTACAACCAAGAAATTGGAAAGTTAAAAGTCAGAAAGTCATAGGGAAAAGCATATAGGTACATATCATCGATATCTACTGAGAACATTTTTACAGATTTGTATATGACCTAGTTATTCGATAAGGTTGAAATTTGTTTATGTAATGAATTCATACTTTAATTAATAACGTTAGCAATATGAATGGGTAATATATTTCCACTGTCCAAGATAACCATTTAAAAAGGATAAATTCTCCAAATATAATTGCAACTGCAAGCCTACATGTATATTACAGAAAAAAGGAATAGAGAATAAAGGAATTCCCAGTATCAATACGACCAGACAAGTAAATCACAATACAAAAGAATGTGCAAGTTAATGACTGTAATTGTTCAAGGTGACTTGCTAATGGTTTTGATGAGATTGAAAATCTCATTATATTTCAGTATTATTAGACATGAATAATAAAGTTATTAATATCAGCATTTTGTATTCTGTAGTGCATTCCGAGTCTTAATTTGCGTGGAATTATAAAGCGTCACGTAGCTAACGATTTAAGAGCATATTTGTAAATTAGAGGTTTTATTGTTTGGTGTGAAATGTGATGTGAAATTAGTCTGCATGTTATTTTCAGAAAAGCATGTTAAACCTGCGCAGTTTTATTGATGTATGCCTCGATGATTCCGAGTACAAATATAGTTCGTTGCGATTTTATTTTGTTTCGGTGTTCAGTATATCTTTCACATCAAATTACATCACGCTTTAGGTAAAAATATGCCCAATTACTATCGGTAATCATCAAACAATCATTAGGGTTTGGATGATTACACTTGATGTACTTTTTTGTTGGATATAACCCCCTTAAGCGGATTTATGTTTATAACAGTCCCCTTATCTTATTTGGATTATCTACTTTGAAACAAAACAGATATGCTTGTTTCTTTCATAAAAGTGATAGAATTGATTAAATTTTAAAATTTAATGAATCTCTTGTCGGTAGCGATGTGAACTTCAAAGAATATGAAATAAATCTTCTATGTTATAACATTCTTCAATAGCAAGAATTGAAGTTATTTAATAGAAGCTAACAAGTAAGACTGTTAACATTGCGTAAGGCACCAAAATGTCTCCCATTATCCTCTCTTTTGGGTATCCTTTTTTAATCAGAGCATTCTCTTTGATGTTTGAAAAAATACATTAATCTCCATTACTTCAAATGTATCAAAAGTTAACTAGTGGAAGACAGGTGCTACAACCGTTATAATTTAAGCTAGTTTTCATTTGCCGACTTGATATTAAAATTTGTACAATAGTCTATGATTTTAATGAAATATTGTCACCTATTGAACTCCATTTTGTATGAAGAATTGAGTATTGTTGTCCTTTAGTTATTGATCGCTCTGCACACAGAGACAACATTAACCATTCCGATGCACACTCAAATATAATTCCTTAACATTTATTTTATGATCTTATAGCCTAAAGCAGATGTACATCCTGCAAAACTTCAAACGGCCGAAAATACATTATATTTTTTATTGTAATATTAATTTTTGAAATTATGATATTTTGAAGTCTAAAGTAAATAAGAAGAAGGTATTAGTATTCAGTTTTTCTTCTGTCATGTAAATTTAACGCTGCAGATTTTAAGATTTTACATATCATCATAAGTACTCGGTGCAGCTAACGGTCTTGAGTGAGAACACCCGCAGAGAATAATAAATTTAAGAACACGGTACGATTTAATATAGGAGGGAGAATCTTCCGCTTAATTTCAGAAACTTCTTGCTGTGAAAAACCAAAGCAAATCGTGTATTGCACATGACTAAGTACATAGACCACATCAAAAACAAAATAGGAAAATATTGTTCGAAAAATGGAGGATTCAAATTTAAATCATTAGGATACATTGTAAAAACTAGTAATAATTTTGTAAATTGTCCTTTTTACTTGGCAACCTCATGATACTGGATTGCCCGAGGTTATTAAGTGTAAAATTTACAATTTTCATTTTTTTTCAAACTAAAGACTTAGTTATGAGTCGGCTTTAATACAAGATTCCTTCTTATTATCCCATCTTTCAGAATACAAAATCCACCCTTGTGTTAACAAAACAATTGTCTAACACGCAAAATCATTATTTGAATTTAGATGTAAAAAACCGAAAAGCTAATAGTTCATAGACCAAGTACCTTAAGACAAATAAACAAACAAGAGTAATGGTATAGACAAAACGGGCTACAAATCATCAACTGGTTAACCGGCTTAACCGTTACACTAAATCCAGTCCAGAAGACCCCTTATCCGGTTTGATAGTTTTAGTCCAAAATAGATAAATCAAACGTGAAACAAAAAATTCATAAGAGAAAAAAGGAAGTTAAAGCTTCACAAACTAAGTACAAAACTGGAGTTGACCAGTTGCCCCGGAAGGGAAAGCTTTACCCGTCCGCGTCTACAATGTCAATAACAATGTCAAATCATGATGCGCGGGATAGTTTCAAATTCTCTCTAATTGTGAAAAGACTTTTTAAAGCAATTATGTAAAACAACCAGTCACCTCCATTGCCAAAAGTTAGACTTAACTGAAAATAAAAAAAATAAATTACGTAAAGAAACGATGCACATAAAATGATTCCATGAAAACAAAAAACAGAATAAAACTGTATTGAGACAAGTCAGACAAATCCAAGTGAAAACAACGCAGAGAGAAAAAAACAGTGTGTCAAAATATTCAAAACGTTCTTAGTAAACAAAAATACTTGAATGGTTTGAATCCAACGATTCGAAGCGCTTATAGCATCTCAGAATGCAAAACTGAACTTGGCAGATATTTCAATAGAATTCCAGATTACGACTCATATGGCCCAAGATAAAAACAATCCTAACGCAACTTAGAAGTTCTGTCTCATTTACTTATTAAATGATCTTTACTGGCTATAGCTGATGCAGCAAAACGCTTATATTGTAACCGATGTCTTTGAATACATTGGAAGGTCAAAAGGGTTCCTTATTGTTTAATTTATTTAAACGGAAACCACATAGTCAACCAACTCATATCATTTATACAAATTTTCTTGTATCTCTTTTCAACTTGATAGTGTTATTTTCGTGTTTTTCATGCTCTTAATTATCATTTTAATATATTTCAAAGCGGAGAAGACTAAATAAAGACTAAATAAATATGATTTACTTGTGGATCTCATCCAGTTGGCATTGGTATGCCAAAAAAATATGTTTAAAGTAAACATGAACCAGAACCGTTTCAAGCTTATTTCGTATAGAAGTAGTTTGGGGTTAAACAAGAGTGGAATATTTTTCTAGGTGTATATAACATATCATGACACACAGACAAGATATAATGAGAAATAAGCCACAATACATACATTGTAGCTCAACTAAAACCAGCAAGTTACAAAAAGTCATCAAACAGACGCCTTTTATGTACAACGACAGTTCATCAAGTCGAATAAGATACAACATCTAAACCTAGCCTCCTGACCAAATTATTCCAATCAACGTTCCAACTAAAGTTACATCAATATCTTAAGTTCCGCCAGGCTGAGACTGCATTAATTTGCTGTGTAGGACGTTAAAAACCATCAACCACCACAACACATACATTGATTTCATAGAAAGACCCAGTTCTGTAGCCAATCATTCCATATGGCGCAAATTTCTTAATCGGAATTTGATCGAGAATTAATTAAAGTGTCAACTGAAAATAATTACTTTAAAAATGTCGCATGAATGGTCATCGTAGCATACTGATGTACCAACCACGTGTCATCACTTTTGGGTGTCTTTATAGTATTACATAAACTAAAATTATAGCAATAGAACACGTCGTAATATCTTTGGTGAGATTATTATCGGAAATGATTATCTGTTTTTAATGTTTCTTTTACAAATTTAACAAGGAGTTAAATAAATAATTATTCGTCCATTTTCTGTCCAATCGTCATGTGTGAACTAACGATTTCACGTCGTTAAATCATCGATTTAACAGAAAGTACAATAGCCTTAAGTAATCAAGCGGTTAAACTACCCTGATGATTTTAAATGCCACATTATACGCCATTTACTGTCATTTATTAATGATGAAATAATAATAATTTTCGCGCGAAATCTTTTTTTAAGTTCAAATCATCAATAATTTATTTTGGGATTCTTTTGCTGTAAAACGTATGAAATTTAAAGCAGATTGACTCATCTGTCGTATTGCAGAACCTAATACTCGTCTCATGGACACCTTCGCGTTTGCGTTATAAAAATATTGTAAATCCCAACACCAGAGTTTTACACATTATGTTTGAAGAAAAATGTATTGATTTTTCATAGTAGAATTTACACGAACACTTTTTTGTTTTATTTTCTCCTAACCAAAACTAAACTGGTGACAGAGTGCCTCCAAATGTAGATACAGATTCTGTCTTCATGTAACAATCAATAATCATCAGAATATTGCATAGTTTGACAAATTATCATTAACAAAGACACGTGTACTATATGTCTCTATCATTTAATGAAATATTTTGCATTTCGACGAAATTAGATGGTCTCTTCCTAGTGCATGATGGATTATTTAGCTATCAGAACTGCAGAACAAATTGTGACAAAAAGTATTATTTTTTAAAAGAACTGAAGATCGTTAGTATAAATCCTCTGAAGAGTCATTTTCCCAACTGTTTATTTGGATTAGATTAAGAAAATATTAAACAATGTACGCTGTGATAAAACAAAACAATGACAATGTATGCCTAATATATGCTGACATCGAGTATGTCTTAAAATCAAAATATAATAATAGTATGCATACTGGTGGAATTGTATATGTTTTGTTGTATCTCATCTGGCAACTAAAATTACAGTTTTGCTGGAGTAATAAAAATGCAGCATCTTTATATTCTAATGCAAAAATTTTACAATGAATTTTTTTTTTTTAATTGCGCAAAAAAGTAAAAATCTTTAAACAGAGAATAATGTATTTAATAAAATAATGAAGCATATAGAAATTTCGTTTAGTTTAAACATATTTTATATGCAATTGTAAGCAAATAGGGTTGGATATAGAAAAAAAAGAAATGTTTTATACTAATTATATCAACATTAAAGATACAGTTTTTAATGCATATGAGAAAAGATATGATTTTTAATACATTCCAGAATATATTTTGAGAGAGATAATATCATCGTCCTTTTGGATGTTCCAACGTCTCAACGCATTGTTTTTTTTTTTTTGTTTTGTTATTAAGTTTCGGTGATATTGCTCTATCAGAAACAACGCCCATTAACCATATTATGTAGCCTGTCCGCAATAATATTTATTTTAAATAAGAAAAAAATGGATTGCATGTTATACCAGAGGCGGATCCAGACTTTTAGAAGTGGGCACTTTTAGTAGACCTCTTGATTCATCAATTTTTTCGATTTCTAATGGAGATTAAGACCAAAATTTACCCCAAACATTTCCTTTTTTATCATTTTTGTGTTTCAAAGGGGGACAACCCTGCCCCTCTGGATCCGCACCTTTTTACCAAGAGAGCACCAGTAGTCAACATACTCGGAACTGATATCATTGGACATTTATAGAAACCAACACATTTAGTTTTAATTTCTTTGCTCGATGCCTCTGCAAATCGACTGTATATTAGACTAGAAAACATCAACAGCAATCAACACATTCGGAGCTGACTTCGTTCGGTGCCTTTGCAGATTAAGTGTATATTAGACTAGAAAACATCCAAAGCAATTTTATATTAGACTTAAAAACATCTATAGCAATCAACACATTCAGAGCTGACTTCGATGGATGCCTCTGGAGATTGATTTTATATTCGACTTGAAAACACCCATAGCAATCAATACATTCGGAGCTGACTTCGCTCGGTGCCTCTGCGGGTGGACTGCATATACATGTAAGACCAGAAAAAAATCTATAGTATTCAATACACTCGGAGCTGACTTCTCTCGACCTTGTTTCCCTTTACATAATTAATAAATGTGACATTACAGATATTCAAAGAAGGTTCCAGAATAAAATACCTCTGACAGAAACCTGAAACTCACAGTCCAAAAAAGTCTACTTAAACACGTTACAAAAAGCACCTCGACATAAAAAGATTGAGCTCGAACTCTTTGATCACCTTGGCAAAAATAATCAGGTCAGATGCTTCAAAAAAGTATGTAAGAAAATCTTTCATTTTTAAACCAGGTTCTCATCAATCAGAAAAAAGGGTTAATTTTGGCAGGTGACAGGTCTGCAAATAGTTGAGAGGTTTTCTGATATCATATAATAGAGACCAAACAATTCATGGTGAAAATATTTATATTATGGAGCTTGATTTGATGTATCCTTGTTTTGTCAACTTACAATTCTGCAAATTTGAAAAGACATGCGAACAAACGTGTCACACAAAGGCATAGCAGCTATAGGAGTTTGCCATATGTACGTGGAAAGTTGACAACAGGAAACTAAAAATCATCCAATATGTCGGTAATCATAGACACCTTTACACTCTTGGTCTATCTCGATGAATAAATGTAAGTATGAAGAAGATCCAGATCTACTGATGCCTGCAGTTGTCTCTTTTACTTTAGGGGTATTTGGTTGAGATGTATCTAAAGCTAATCATCACATGATTACTAATATATTATCTATGATAAATACAATCACAAGATTGGAGCGAGTTTGGATAGTTCTATCTATTTTGTCTTTCTTCTCGATGTTCACACGGAGAAACAGACGAGTTGCCTCATCTACAGTCAAATTTCAGTGTTTGCTAGTGATGTATAGATACCAATTTAAATTTTATGTAAATATTTTTTTTAATATTTGATAAACCGGAGTTAGATTTAAAATTTTTTTGTGACTCTAGTCTGTCAAATTTACAGCTATTAGGATTTCTAATAGTTGTCAGATATTTTACGCGGAAACAAAAATGTAAAACAAGTGATAGGTAAAATAATTTTTATGTTTTCAAATCAAACTGCTCTGGATTTAATCCATTTATTTTGCCCAATGTGAAACAAAATGGGCAAAATAAAAACAAATTTAATCCAGAGCAAGCAAACTTCCTTAAAATTAACATTATTTTCTAAACACGTTAACTATAAGTTCTTGGTATTTCTTTCCCACTCTAGTTGTTTTCAATTTATCAAAATTCAAATTCCATGAAATTGCAATATTTCTGAGACAAATATGATATTTCTGACACATTTTTAATTTGAAATACTGTTTTAATCAAATATGAAACGCTTTGTTTTTTTTGTATTTTTACTGTGTATTATATTTCTGCCATACAACTCAAGCTTCGGATGCAGAGAGGATAGCAGTTATATATAACACCAAGGCTCGCCTGGTTGTATATTATTACTATAAATTAATGTGGCTGTCTGAGCTTAAATACATAACTCATATTCACTACTCAAACATTTTTTTCATGACAAAAGAATTAAATGATGATCTAGATCAAATAATTTCATATCAAAGAAACGTTAGAAAAATAATTAAAAATTTGATAAATTATGGATCATATATTTACTTTATCCGCGACGGAACTATTTTAGTGACACCTAAAGTGTACTTTGAAAACAATCAGCTTTTAAATCTTATGATAAAATTAGTGTCCTTGAAAAAAATAATGAAAATCCGCATAAAAATTACATAAATTTAAAGTGGTATTCGGTGGGAGAGTAATTGATACATCAATTAGCGGGTTGATCAGAGATGCACCGTATTGACTTTTGATAGGAAAGGTCTTAGATCATGGAAAAAATGGTTTTTAACCTTATTTGTGATAAGAATGGAATTATGCAAATGTTCATAATAAATATTCAGTATTTTATTATTTAAACCGGTTTCAGCTTTTCACACATCTTTTGTTTGTTTGCTCGATGAGGGTTAAACGCCACTGTTACCATCCTGCAGTCATATCGCGGTTGTCACTGTGGATAAACCATAATATCAGGGGAGAACTACCGATCTTCAGCAGTAAACACTATGTTGTATATTGAAGGGTTATGGGTTAAGTGAGGTGTAGTGGTGGTTGATGATGTTTTACGTCCAGCATCTCAGTCGGACGATTTCATGTATCGAGTGGTTATGGGTTAAGTGAGGTGTAGTGGTGGTTTATGATGTTTTACGTCCAGCATCTCAGTCGGGCGATTTTGTGGGTGTGGTGGTGGTTGATGATGTTTTACGTCCAGCATCTCAGCCGGACGATTTCGTGTATCGAGTGGTTATGGGTAAAGTGAGGTGTAGTGGTGGTTGATGATGTTTTACGTCCAGCATCTCTGTCGGGCGATTTCGTGGGTGTGGTGGTGGTTGATGATGTTTAACGTCCAGCATCTCAGTCAGGCGATTTCGTGTCGTTGTTTCAAGATGGTGTCGTTTTGGTGTCTTTTGTAGTTTGCTGGTTGTACTTTCAGTTACAACGGTTCTTTTAAGAACCACGGCATCGAACAGTACTGATCTGTTTCAATGGGAAAAAAATTCATGGTCACTTCCTTCCTCGTCACACTATAGCAGGGCTGGTTGCCAGTGGGTCACTGAGTCGAGGGCGATGTTAAATGATGGTCATAAATCCCATTCTGCAAGGTTTAATGGAGTCGAATTTCCCCAATCGGCAGCAAGTTGTTGTGTTTTACGGATAGCTACCTTACTGTCATTGTGCAGGAAATTAATCTACCAATGACACTTGGTCACACACCCAGTATTAAAATATAGTAAAAGACAGAAAACCGAAAGATCTACCAAAAAGGTGCACGTCTAATACCATGGCAGGAATTGTAATATAATGGCAAACCAGAGAACGGATCAAAGACGTAACGAAACATAAAAGTCGAACATAAACGTAAACAACATAAACCCAACAAAAAGCAAGTCCACAAGGCGATGCCAAAAATCAGGCAGTGCCCACCTCTTAAAAATAAAAAATCCTATGATAATGTAACAGAGAAGATATTTTGTGAGACCCGCTGTTGTAAAACATGCAAGCTGTTAGAAAGATAGTTCCACTCTTCCATAGTTGGTGGAAGAGAAAATATCTAAGCGTCTGGCGAGGATGAGTTGTCAATAGTCTATTGGAAAAGTGTACCGTCATGCTGTTGTGATCGTTTTGACTCAAGTCTGCAGATAGTGTCTTTTTCTAGATAAAAAATACACAAATCAATCTTTACTAAACTTTTAAGTATGATGTGTTAATTTTTCTTCATGAAATAAAGGGTTTTGGTAGTAAAACCGCCCCTCCACAGGCCATGCACTCCATCAACCGCAAGACCAGTCTTCTATTGCAGATAGAAGTCTGTAAATCAAATTGTTGCAAAACAGGTAATGGCAATTTTAAGCGGTGCAATGTACAATCCAGTCTTGCCTATATAAGCGGCGTAATGTACAATCCAGTCTTGCCTATATAAGCGGTGTAATGTACAATCCAGTCTTGCTTATATAAGCGGTGTAATGTACAATCCAGTCTTGCCTATATAAGCGGTGTAATGTACAATCCAGTCTTGCCTATATAAGCGGTGTAATGTACAATCAAGTCTTGCCTATATAAGCGGTGTAATGTACAATCCAGTCTTGCCTATATAGAAGCTGTAACTGCGAAACGACGATGACCCCGATTACCCCGTTGCGTCTACATGGGCGGAAATTATGATTATATTTACCTATGTGTACACTATCTATGGAATAGTGCGTTTTTTCCTCTTTAAATGGTTTCAGCAGTCATTTTGGAAGCACTCTCGTGAACCAAAATTTATATTTTTTCAGGTTTTTACTTTTAAACGCAAATGTATAGAAGATAGTGCCCCATTCCTGTTAGAATTTACCTTTCAGTTTGATAGTAGCATGTGTCGGGGATCATTTTATTAAAATGAAGTTGTAAATTCCCGTTTGCTTGGTTTATGCTTTTATATTAAATGCAGTCAATACATGCAGAAAAAAAGCATATAGTGCATAAAACACATAGACCAATACCCTGCGAGCTGGTACAAGTAGAGACCATGATGTAGCCATGTTAGCAGCAATTCATTATTTTTTTTTTTTGTACATATAAGACGTCATTTCGATTTAGCAGATGAGATGAGCCAAATTTATACAATATTGAAAATTTGCCGTCTCGGTATAACAAAGGATAATTAACTAAACAAAATTTATTAATCGCTTATAAACATGTACAGCATTTCTGGTGGCCATGTTTGTCAAACGTCCGGAGTCTGTGATCACGCAGGCGTGTGTCGTATGTCAATGATATTAAAGTGATTTTGTCTGTCATCATAATTTTCTTCTAGTTGGTTAAAACTATTTGTTATTTTCAGATTTTAACATACAAATATTGATTCTATCAAATATATTCTTTATATTTTGATGACTAAAATAAAATTTAATGATTTCAGCATCTTTATGAAGTCGGGTGAATCGCCATTAACTTCTAACGCTTCGGTTATTTTTGTATTAATGTTTAACCCTTTAACATCACTATGATAATTATATCCATACGCAGAATATTTTCTTTCTGTATTTTTGTTCAATCTAATGCAAAAAATGGATGTGTTAACCTATTATTTGAAATTTCTGAAATTATCGACTACTATTGTTCGGACATTTTGTACTGACCACGCCAGGTACAATTTTAATAAGTGGTCCAATAACCTCCTGTAGTGACCGATTCCAAACAAAGTGTTACGACTTCAATGTAAACACGCCCATGTACCCAAGATTCACAACGTTAAGTCGGGGTCTTTGCACGCAGGAATACAACTTCATTGCAATTTGTCGTAAAATAACAAAAGCTTAAATTATAATATTCTTTTGGATATTTCATGGTCATCAATTTTATGTCGGTCATTGCTTTAGCATGGGAAAATAGTGGTTTCTGGGTTTACTGAATAAATTCTTCTTGAAGTTTCTCATATTGGTAGTTTATCTTCAACAGCATGGGCAGTACTACAAAGTGTCAGGTTATTACATCTATAAACAGTCTACACCTTTAAATAAAGAAAATCGTAAAGTCTGAAACAACTGCACTTGTAAATAACCGTGGTCTTCTAACCAGTATCTGCATAAATTGCATCCATCGTATCTTAAATAACGAAACTTCAAATTGATACAGTCACCTTCAGATACTGAACAATTGAACTGCGAACATTTGTTTTCTAGTTCAAACGATCAGAATTTGTTATATACATAGGGACAGTAATAAGGTTAACATTAAGGAGGAAATTAATTATCTCCCTTAGAAACGGAGAAAAATTGTTGTATCAAAAGGTTGCTACAAGGCAAACAACTAGGGTAAAATCCCACTGCTTGTGACGAGCTCTAGATTGCTCAAAATTAAATAATATCTGATAGTTGAAGTTTTGCAAATCTAGCCTCAATGCTATTTATACAAAAAACGGGGAAAGACAAACCCAATCGATGACCTTAACTCCTGATTTGGGACAGGCACATGATACATGTGGTGGGGTTAAACACGTTTTGCTGGTACCCAACAAGGTTAATAGATTAAAACGTTTTTCAAGATGACACTAGGACAATATTCTGATACAATTACGCTGTTGTTATTACATGTAGATATTTTTATGCATCAGATTGGTAAAAGAAAATGAAAATTAAAAAAGAATAGTGTTGTTTACTTATGTAGTTCTTGTGCTCAAACGAAGATTTTACACATTTTTTGGCAAATATATGTGTTATCTATGTTGGGATTTAGTATCAGAGTTTTCCATGAGAGAATACTATGTATTGACCGTAAAATACGAATCTTTGCTAGTTATCACATTAAGGCAAATAAAGAATAATGAAAAATAGATTACATTACATGTCACTTTGCATATCCCTCCTAATATCATCACTCGACCGATATTTTCCCTTTGGCTTAAAGCCTTCATTCCCCAAACATAAATGATACCTGGCTTGATAAGGCGGGACTGTATAATAATCTAAATTTCAGATTTTAGGTACAGTAGTCGTTGCTTTTAAGTAAAATTTACTTAAATTATAAGTACTTCTAAAGCATTAAAAATTTGTAGAATTTGTGGTCTGTTGACAGAATAATGTGATTGAACGTTTAATTAAACGCTTCGCGTCGTTTTAAATTTTGCACAGAGAAGAGGATCTAATTTCAGTGAATGCGTAGGTCACACTTGAGCAGAACCAAAACGACACGCGACCTTCCGCGTGCTGGTACGTGCCTAGTTATTAAGCTGTGGTATCTAAAGGATTCATCATTTCTTGTTATTGTTGGCCTTAGATACCGTCAAATCCAGATAACTACCGAAGGGTACTTATTACTGGTATTGTTCCGTTAATGAACCCAAAGTGGCGGTCATGATGTCTTTCAAATTCATAGAGTAATTTCCCCTGTTGTCATTATAATTAATGAAGGTGATTTTTTCGTAGAATGACATTAACTGAGATTTGACATGTTTGAAATCGCTAAAGCATTCTCGAAACAAACCTATGTCATAATGTTTGTTTAAATCATTGCAAGTTCTTGTATCTATCTACTGTATATGTCAGGCTCGGATTATAGGGCATTCCTTCTTATATTTATCACTTCAAATGGAGAAAAAAGAAGCCGGAAAAAAGTCCCTTTGCTTCATAGATATTTAGAAGAAGAATGGAGTCATTTCTCGGTAATTAACCATTTAACCAATATTTCCCGGTACCATTGAAATATTTTGGCATGCAATCGGAATGATCATATCGGCACAAGACCCCGTGGTTTTATAAATTATATCTAACAGAAATAATGTCGGTTTATTAACCAGATGCTCAATGAAAGACAAGACAAGAAGCTTGATTTACATTGTTGGACGCTTTTAAATCTGGTCTTGTCATTTTAATATAAGGTTGTGCTTTGTTCGACACGAAAAACATATATTTTAATAAATTCTTTTATTGCTTTGTCATATTTTCTTCAGAAAATAGAAAAAATGCCCATAAATATATGACAAAAACGGTCGACATCATGACCGTAATTATAGATGTTTTAAAAGCTGCATTGAATCCTTAGTAGATAATTGTAAAAGATAATCAGCTTAAATGGTATTCTTTGTCGACGATTAAATACTTATTGTATTATTCGAGCACACCCGTATTTATATAACAAAATGGTACTCTCGTATAACGAGGTATTCTGATGATTTACTGGCATAGGACATAATGAAGCAAGCATCATTATCGTTAAAACGGTGACACTATAACGTCATTGTATTGTTCCGCATACAAAATAGATCTGATTTGTACTTATAATTGGTTTAAAGATGGTTAATTCTAAACGAATAATTAGGAAAAGTGTGGTCTTTTTGTAGTAAGGGACAAAATCATTTTAATATCTACTGACATCCGCCATTGATATTCAATTTCCTAAGGGTGGCGTATTAAAAATAGAATAGACGTTTTTGTAAAGATAGTCCTTGGAGATTTCAATTACCCAAACTTTTGTACATTTGATATAGGCTGTGTTGAGCATCTTAACGTCAAAAACAAGAACTTCATAGTTAAATGAAATACTTCTACAATCCATGCAAAGTGTAAAATATAGTGTTATTTAGGTCCCAGGGGTATAATTCACCAGCCCAGTTCTCAGACTTTTCTAGGTTGAATTTAACTATGTACTTTTTTACAGAATTTTCCAGTGAAGACTTCATTCCCGGTATTGCACATAGTAGGTGTCCTTCCCGCTGGATTTGGCTGCCTGGTGCACATAGTAGGTGTCCTTCCCGCTGGATTTGGCTGCCTGGTATGTTTAGTTACTTCATTTAACAATGATTGGACCACGGCTTTAACAATGATTGGGTCACGGCTTTCTTATTTTTTGGTTCTGGTGGTACTGATGAGAGGTTAATTGTTGAAATGAAAATATAACAAATCAGAATTCAACATATTTATTCAACAATGGTAAACTTGTTTTTGGAGAAAAATATCCAAGGCAGGACGGATCCAAGGTGGGGCAGGGGTGCCCAGGACCCCACTTTAAAACGCAAAATCATAAAAAGGGAATATATGGGGTAAATTTTGGTCTTAATTTCCATTAAAATCGATAAAATTGATAAATAACGAGGTTAACATAAAGTGGGTCCCCATTTTCCAAAAGGTTGGATCCGCCTCTGCTAGGTTACTAAGAGTTGTTGATAAAATACCGTGATAGAATTTAACCAATGAATAGGTTTCTGTTTTGGACTCAATCCGTAAAGACTGGATGAGAAATCATTTCGGAAACATTGAAAAACATAACCGTACCCGTACAACTAAAAAAATAAACCTATCAAAGAATGTCTACCAGCTACTAGAAAGATAAACCTTAATGACGAATCAAAATTACAGCTTCATTGAAAAATGCAGATTTTAATGTGTCTTTTAATTTAAATTTCCTTTAATTAAAGTTCATTTCAATCAAATAAACAGAGAAAGTATGGGCGATACGATACAAAGTTCGAAACGGTGACTGATCAAAATTTAGGAAGTTTTATAAAAAGATACATTAAATCTACTTTTAAGTTTATTTATATTAAATTGTTACCTTTAAAAACTGTCGGCTAGTGTGTTATATGATTTCGGTTTATTTGTGTGTCAACTAACCCAGGCGACAATTTTAAAATACAAATTACAGTCCTTTGATACCACTGTATCACTGTATACTTTCTTGTCTACCGAAATAGGTGATAATCTCACTTAAATCTTTACTGTCGCCTTCTAAACTTTTTGGAAAAATAAATAAATATTGAAAGTTTGTTCTGAACAAATCAATTTGTTTATTTTTAACTACTAACATGGGCTTAGTGTGTTGTGATCACTCGTTTATTTATATTTATTTAAGCACACCTGTAGTAAGTTTAAAATTTAAGAGAAAGAGAAAAGACGCACATCCTCTTTGAATAATTAGCGCTTTTGATGAATTAAAAATTTAAAAGGGCGGGAAAGTACATTTCAAAAGCCCTATTGACGGGACACGAATGGACAAACAAACCGCTCAAAATGTCTCCACAGGGGAACGTGCCTTGATAAAGACAATTATTATAATGGTTTTATTTTCTGAGTATTGATTGTTTGCTCACCTTTTAATGGATAGTACATTTCTTCTACAAATCACAGGAATCATTTATATTCAAACTGTTGAATTTTTAAATGAAAACATAAAATAAATTAGCGGGCATTACAAGTACATATCATCCTCAATAATGGAGAGGAAAAATGTTTTGTGACGTTTTTTTAATTCTCGCTTAAATGTGAAAAAAAATGTTAATTATATTTTTTCATATTTACATTAAGACTGTAAACTAAATTCGATTTTACATCTCAAAAGGTAAATAGCAATCGCGCGCCACAACAGGTAGGCGGTTATTGTGTTGTAGATAAAGCACACCCCTTCAAATTCAAACTGCCAATCAAATTCAACCTTACGTCGCGGTTCGTTTCTCCAATGGAAAATAAAAAACGAAATAATGGAGAGGCACGCGACCGCCACACGACATAAATTTACGTTTAAAAAAAGATAACGGGATTGAAATTTGTGAAAGATGGACGCAAACAAAATCTTGCAGCAGTATGTCCTCATAAAGCCAAATACTTTTTCTATTAATGGTCATTTCGACACCCCTTTACAGTCTTTGGAAAATGTACAGATCATCAACAAATCAGATATGACGAATGGAAAATTATCTGCTAATTACCAGTATTGTTTCGAGCAGCAATCAGTTGGAGGAAAAACGGAGGGAAAGAAGCCGCGACCTCTAGTCATGTCAAAGAGAAATGCAAGGGAGCGAAGGCGAGTGAAAATGATTAATTTAGGATATGAGACATTGAGATTACATGTACCGGGCGGTGCAGAAAACAAGAAACTGAGCAAGGTTGACACACTACGGAGGGCTGTAGATTATATCAAATATCTTCAAACTATGCTTGACATGGATACTTCGTGTTCTTCGCCTGTAAATTCATCAACAAACATTAAAATAGAAAACTGCAGCGAGGATGAAATATCCAGCCAGAGTTCAGATGCATTATCGTCGATGTTGAATTCAGATGCTCACTGTCAACCACAACAAAGTTTAGTGAACGAACATACAGAGAATAACGAGGTCGGACCATCTGCCGGGGTCACGACGGGCGAGATTCAACAAGAAAATGAAATGTTTATAGACATTGCAGCATGGTTATTAAAGACCCCGAACAGTTTTAAATCAAACATTAGATTAAAAGGTAAGTATTTAATTTAAGTGTTATTGAAATTTTAAATTAGAAGTTATAGCAATGCAGTAAATTTGAAACTTACAAGCGTACCTTTACACTTAATAATCACCCACTGATTAATTTAGAACATTATTTGTGTATCATGTGTAAAATCAAAATTGAATGCGACCACAAATTCAGTCAAAGGCAGGGCAAAGACACAATGATACAAAATTGAATATTCAAGTTTTATGAATAAATGTATCTTAATTTGTGCCATGCATTTGTTAAAACATTACTTTATCCGTCAAAATAAAGTCTTGTGTCAATATAAAATGTAGGTATTCCCACTTAAGTACTCTATCAATAGCGAATATATAGCATATGACAATTTGACATTTAACTATTTCAGAATTTAACCTGCAGCATTTTCAAATTTTTTATGGTTTATGGTTGATGCTTTTCAGCCTTTATCTTGTGTTGTATAACTCTTGTTGGTTCATGACTATACTATTGTTCTGTAAATCAATACCAATTGGAGATTTATTAAAAGAGGAATATTATTATCAGATGAACATAATATGATCCTTGCATCGATTTCTACCTGGTAAAGTGTAATTAGCGGTTCATCAGGTGATTAATGGTAAAAATGATATTTAATATAATATTACAGGAAACCGAGATTGTCTAGAGAGGAGTAATGGATATGAAGTTCATTAATTTCCCTTTATTGACTTTTATAATGACACCATTTCATATAGCTTTGGCTTATTTCATTACTTTAAATATACAAGTACTGCTTATGCATGCTTTCAAGCGATACATATTTCGTATTTTCTACAGCAAAAAGGTAAAATTTTGGAATTTCGATTATTGAAAATACAACTGTCTTGACTAGCGTATTATTGATTAAATGTTGCTTAACATCCAGAAGCAAATATTTCATACATATTCAGGACGAAGTATTCAAAGGAATGATGATGAATGAACCCTGCTTTTTACAAGCCCCATTCGTACGCTGAGCAGTATTTTTAACGTGAAAAGTAACAGTACTTATCCGCGGGAAGACAAAGGTCTTTACCAGGAACATTATTCTGACTCTTTTACTCAACCTCCCTAATGATGCAAATACAAAATTAAATTTTTTTTTGTTTTTCCAAGCTTAGGATCGAACCCACGACCTTCCGAACACGAGGCGAGCACACTATCCATTACGCCACCGAGGCGGTCGTAAGGGTTGGATTACTTTAAGTCATTCAATTTTTTGTAGATAAAAACTAAGCAAAACTGCACGTGCAATTTTTTTATTCTTGCCGTTATGAACCACGTTCTCTTCACCTATTGTAGAAAAACGTAAAAATTGCATAAGAATAGGAAAACGAAAAAAACCACTGCTTTGTGTCGAGATACTTAAGGCTCCATTTTACTCTTCAGCGAGGAATTTGAATTAGTATAAAAACGATAAAAGATTAAACTTTAATTTTTTTCTATATACAGTGTGAACTTGCGCTGAAACCAAAGGTTTCCCTGAAAAATCACAACATTTTGTGCGCAAATGTTCCCATACCTCTAGACAATAGAAGTCATATTCTCATTTCCTGCAATTTCCTTCAAATCATTCATCTATTTACATGCATTTTTATTACTATAGAGAAAATAATAAAAGCAGCAGGGGTCACATCATTCAAACAAGGGATTTACGGATGAAACTTAAAATTTAATGTTTTGATATTTTGCGACGTGACAATAGTCGAACTATGGGCTCCTCATTATCCTAGCTATTCAAATAAAAATCGAAGATGAAGTTCACTTGATATGCATAAAATCGCCCGAATCCACCTCGACCTATTATTAGGACTCGTGTACCCGTGGGTCAATTCCCGGTCACCCGTAAAGCAATTTGAAGTGTCCATTCTTGGTGACAATAAGTCAGTGCCTAATGACCAATAATCTGAAGTGGGTTCTTGCTGATTTTCCTAATGACTTGAAGTTTGTTTACCCAGTTTTGTGCACCTTGTCAAAAAACAGTGTTTTATTTGAGTGTCTGTCATTTATACATTAAAGATGCTTTTTGTTGCAGATATGGGGCCAAATGAGCAACAATTGTTCTCCAGTCTGATGTGAAAGGAAGATGTGAATAAGAATTTGAGTGCTTTGTGTTGTAGAAAACTGATACATTCTCAAGACGTGTTAATGAACAAATGATGTCCATATCTTTGTTTATTTTTTATTGTTAAACTTAACAACGAAATCGATCTCTATTGTTAAACTTGCCACCTTTATATTTTACAATTTTTATATCGCTCAGGGAGATATTAATGGTCATATTCATCAGAAAAATATTCACATAGTTATGAACTTTATATTTTGTGTAGCATAATTTATTAAAAACTTGAAATTTTGTATTTTATGTAATTATTCTCAAGTGCTATATCTTTCAATCTGAATATCTTGAAATTAAAAGTTTTGATGTAAATTTTTCCGTTCAAAAACAGAATAAAAAGACTTGAATTTGAATGAAAAGCATTCATTTATACAAGAAAATTTGGCTTCAGTTAAAGCATACACTTCTGTCATTGACATGCGTATTTTATCTTTTTTAGTGCAATACATATGTAAATATAGATAGTAGCATCATGATCTCTTTTTATATATTGTGTCTATTGTTGATAACATTATTTTAATGTCTCAGATCAATGTGGCATTTTGTATATTATTTATTTTGTACCTGTATATCAGGTTTCGAATTATTTTCAACCAGATAACCAGAACAGCCAAAGGTTTAATGGACGAGCTCAATTTTATACTTAAACTCGAGCTGCCATGAGTAGTCTGGCTGGAATACATTCCATATTTTACCATGATACTTGTAAACGTGGTAATGTTTAAAGACTATGCCTGGTAATTTATTTTTATCAGATAGTGCCTGGTGGTTTTATATTTTTGATATTGTTAAGTTTTTACACAAACCTGGTTACTTGTTGTTGTTTAACAATGTGCCTACAATTGTTGTAAAAATAATCAAAAATTTTATACATTGTAAAAATTTACAGGATTTTAATGCCACGTTTTATATATATATATATATATGTAATTTGTTGAATGGTAGATTTTAATAAAGATCTGCAATTAAGATAATTATGTATTAACAAGAATGACCTTGGCCTTTTTTTAATTAAATGCCACTTTCATTAGTATTTCAACTTTATTGTGCTGGTTGATAATTTAATTTGTAATCCGTACGTACGTTACTGAAAACATGTGGAAGGTAACTAACAAACCTTGATACTTGAGTTTTGGGTATATTGCACCATTTTGGTCACGGAATGTATTTTCACGATACGTTCGTTGTTTGTCCTTTTTCTAAAAACATCTCTTCAGAAACCACTGGAAGGATTGAAACTAAACTTTAGTTTAATGTTACATGTGTCACCATCTACTAAAACTCCATTTATTGTCCCCAACCACCAACTAAGATGGCCTCCGTTACAAAAAATAGAAAAATATTTTAAAAATTATTACAAATCGTGCCTCATAAACTATTTCCTAGGGGAAACTTAACTTTGGTGCATGTAATGGTCAATATTATACCAAAATACAATCCGGCATTACAGTCCTGCAAATGATATATTTTCCGTTACTAACATGTAAAATTTGTCTCCTTTTAACCAAGATAGCTTTGGCCAGTCGGAACCAAACATTAACTAAAATTGCCGATGTTTGTAAAAAATAGAAAATCGTTTTAATAACCCATGTTCTGTTTTGTCAGAAATAACCTGTTCTGAAACCACTTGACCAACAGGACCTAAACATTAACGGGTCAATGTGTAGGCCTCAATAAAGTTTGAATATTTTTGTCTAATCGGTAACGAACAATTTTGCTTCGACCAAATCTTTTCTTATTGGACGATCTTCAATTATTTCTCTTCTGTAATGCTTCCTAAATCACAATATTCCGACATATTTTTGACGATGGAATCCCAATATTTCAAAGAAAAAATATGCATTATATCCCAAAAGACGCGATATCCATCTCACATAACAAATATTTAAAAGCTATAAATTTACCATGTAAATTCGTTTCTAGATAGCGCTATGTCAGATTCAGGAAAAGATTGCAGGAAGTATCCGATAAGGAGGTTTAAAAGCATTTTGTGCAGTGATCATAAATGGACATTATCCATTGCTTCAAATTCTAAAATCGCTCAGTAAGTAAATTCTAAAATCGCTCAGTTAGTATCATTCATTAAACATACCTTATTACTTAGTTTTAGAAGAAAACAAATAAAGCCTTCATGAACAATTCCTCTTCCTGGCTGACAGATAACTTTAAATTTCTCTATATTATGGTGCGTTCACACGTTATGCGAATTTGATTCGAATGATTGAATTCGAGTCAAGTTGATGCGCATTCAAAACGTCATTTGCGTTCACACGTTTATTTAAATTAAATGTAATTCGCATTGAGATTAGTTTTGCGTTCACACATAAATAACGTCGAATTCGCATTCAGATGAAAACGTGATTGTGGTATTTGTTTTCTTTATAAAATCATTTTCCTAAATGAGTGACGTCATGAAAATATAACGTTATGGTTGTATATACGTGGTGTAATATTTTGAGTTTTCTATTTATTATTTATGTCTATATCAGTTGGAAAGCAAACCCATCGATACCGTCGTTATTGCTAAGGCCTATCGACAACAATCGAAGGGGGAGATAAC
>JAULBM010008780.1:0-21669 GCA_032357055.1 Geukensia granosissima
TTTATTTAGTTTGTGAGTGATTCGGCCAAGTTTACACATCAATAATTTCCTTCCAAACAGCCTTTATTACTATAATAAAATTGATTTTATAAATAATTTTGGTGAAATGTACAGCTTCTTTAAATAAAACAACTATACTACATATGGTTAAGCTTATGTCAATCTCAATCAATTTCTGTCCAATATAAATTACTACTATCTTTGAACAATGTGTGATATCATTTTCTTGACAAAATATTTTTGTATGGCCAAACTGATACCTGTATCACCTTATATTTTAATAATGATTTCTTTCATTTTCAAAAGCATTGTGTATTCTCCATAGTTTACTATCTATCTCATTTCAGAAATATAAGAACTATCTTATGTTAATAGCATGAAGTAAAATCAATCATCACTTAAAAAATTCACACAACTATAGGCAACAACGATCATTAAGTCTCTTCACTAAAAATAAATTTTAACTATTTTAACAATGATAACTATGGCACAGATCAACTTATACAAATCCCACACATGAGCACCAATATGACTCCTTTAAAACACAATCAAATTAAAGCACAATAATAGACAATGGTCTATATACAAAACAGGTTTATTCCCCTGGGGAACAATTTTTGCTGTATTTTATATTTAAATAGATAATAAAATTCAGTATGACCATGTTTGGTTTGTACAAATAATATACATAGTTACAAACTGACAAACTACTTTGCACTTAATAAATAAGCATTTGTGGGATATATGAGTATTTAAGATGTTTAAGAAAAATAAAATAAACTTCTAAAGATAAAACAAAAATTAAACATCTTTGAGGGAAAGCACTTCCGTGTCTTTGGTAAATAATTGTGTATGACAGATAAATTATTCAATATTATGGACTATAAGTAATTCCAGCTAAAAGCATACAGAAAATGTACTTGTCAAAGCCAAAAACATTCAAGCTTTCCTGCAGTTAAGCATTGTAAGATAACTGAAATCCAATTGAAGACAGTAAATTTTGGTTGGTAATATATAGAATGTAGCTTACTTAATACTACTCTGAAAACTATTTAAATTTTAGTATTACTAAGAAATAATTTTCTTAGAAGTACAATAAAAGCATATTTTTATTTTCAAATTAAGCTTTAGTGTTTTATCCAAAATAATTCCATCTTTGAATTGCAAGACATGTGCATCTAAAGCTGTTTAGTGAGAAAAAGAATAAAAGTATGTATCCATGAATTATCTTTGCATGAAGGTCATCAAACAGACCCCCAAAGTATCAACACCTGGCAAGGATATTGTAATGAATTTTCATTTAAAAACTGATATTTGAACAACACAAGTGATGGGAAAATTAAAGGTTGCAAACATGGGTTAAGGGAGATTACTCTTTCAATCAGTTATATGTTTATAACAATAGGTTACATCAACAGCACTTTTAGCATCCAACTGAAACTGACCAAAATTAATCTTTGTTATATAAGATTTTAAAATTTAGTTGACACAAACATAGCAAAGATATTTAAGAGTTGTGTCCCTTAACCTAGGTCTACCACCTTAACATGACTCTAAGGGCAGGTAAAGTAATTGACCTATTTCAAATTGTGTAATAATTACCCCCCCCCTGATTTACAACTATGGCTATGCTAATATTACAGTCTATGGAACATTTTATAAATTATTAAAATTTTTACCTGTAGACCTCATTAAATCATACTAATTATTGACAGAATGTGATATTACCCTCAGGCAGTTATTTTGTTAATCAGTTGCACAGGTGAAAATCAGTTGCACAGGTGAAGTTGTTTATTGGGCCAATATACAAAAGGATTAGTAGTACTCGCATAGGATCTTATAGAGCTGATAGCCATAGTTTTAAATCAAGGGAGGTAATTCAGAGTGAATTAGAAAGAGGTAACTTAATAAGGTGCTAATCATTTCCCTCTCCCACCATCAATGATTTAAATCATTATCCTTAATAACAATGTCCAAACATTTCTATTGCCAAAAACCAGTTCTTGTAGAATATTTCACTTCAGCTTCCATTCCTGCCAACTCAGGAAATGATTTTTTGCTACCAATGTTGAGACCACCATCCTAAATTTTTATGGATTTGATACTGTAAAACGAGGATGATTTCATGATTGGAAAATTTCACAAATTGTAGAATTCCTGAATATTTCAGCAATGACAATGAATTGGCATGGCCATCAGTGTTTTTTACCAATTGCTTTCATTTTAATGAAATTGATCTCACTTTTTGGTGGTAAAAAACTTAATAAGTTCAGATTTTATCAATTTCTAAACTTGTAAACTTAAGCTATTAACAATCCGTCATCCATTAAGAAATAAATTTACAGTTCTTAACAACCATGCTTTGACAAGTTATTTTAAGTACTTTTGATTATTTGCTTAAATAAACATCTAACTGTTTACCAAAATTTAATATAAGCTCAATTATAAGCAGATGGGAACATGAAATATATAATATTCCTAGAGAAGATTTTTACTGCAAAATATTAAATATAAGCAAAAAATATCAAATTGGTGATTGATGTCCGTCGGGGTAAAAATCGGCAATATATCCTGTTTTACAGTATATAGTCCAATTGATGCCAACCTTACTTAATTAACAGAAATCCAAACATTTTAATAAAATCTTTCTTTTTGGGAGCCTGGGTGAGCATCTATAAATCAAGTTTCATTGGCTTTATCAATGTAAATTTAGTGTTCACAAATTTGAAGGACAAATTAGGGAATACAAAGCACTGGATCTTATTATTATTTTTCAGACTCCAAATTTTTGTAAAGAAATATTCTGAACATGATTCTCATAATGCAACCTTAAAGATAGTGTTTATTTTTTTTAGTATTTTTATCTCATTCATAAATAAATGAGTTTATAAATGTAATATGTATTATATATATTTTCCTGGTTAAAACTGAATTCATTATGAATATTATAATACAAATAATATATTAAAAACACATATACTACAGTGATAAAACATCACCAAGATAACACAGGTATCTCTAGTTTGTAGGGGGGATAACTCAGGTATCTAGTTTCAGGGGGGAGGGGGTTATATATAAAAACTTGTAACTTAAAGGTAATACAAAAAACGAATTGTATTTCTTGCATGTTTTCAATAACTGTTGAATTTAATCAGGTCACTTGTAAATTGTAAAATCATTTTAAAGTTTAGTCATGCACATAGCATTTAGAAACCTTAAAACATATTAACTGTTTAAGGTTATTTCTTTCATAATTTCCTTTTTTTTTGGCAAAAATGCTCATTTATATTGATTTAAGTAAAAAACTTTCAGTAAGCCACTAGATAAAAACTAAGAATAGAAAGTTAATTTTTGGGGCATTGTCTTTTATAATTATCCGTGCTCAGGATTTTCTTATAAAACAAATTTTAGCGTCATTTGACCTTACTGAACTTTATATCTGCATAAGAAAACGGAAGTTTTATTTCACATTAGAAAATATATGCATGGTATGTCAAAATGACCAAAATAAACAATTGTGCATAGTGTAATTAAATATTTCATTTATGACCTTAAACTGTAAGAAATGCAAAAGCTTGATAGTTGTTATTTTGGTCTTACATTTCTTCATTACTTCCCAACGACATGAAGGAAATTGATTAATGAAACAAAAACAACATATTATTCACTGTGAATATAGCAAAAATACCTAAGGCAATATAACGACTAGCAAAACAAATGGATGATGATGAAAAAATTCCATTCTGGCTAAATTTGTTAGAACTAGACATAAGAGTTTCTATCAATCAACTTTGGCTAAAACAAATGCTGTTCTGTTGGGAATGTAGACCTAAAAAGAGAACAGAACGTTTCAGATAAAAATAGCATTAAGCAATGCCATCACATACAGTTTCCAAAAACTGATATTTTTGAAAAAACATTGTTTTTTTTTGTTACATTATGAACCATTGACAGCACTACCAACTATAAATAAATACAAAAGTTTTACAAATTTAAATACAACATAAGAAAACTCTTGCTTACATCTTCTATCTTTTTATTAACACAAGTAATTGTTTTACCGATTTCAACATTTGCCTTACTGTTAGGTCATATGGTCTTAATAAACAAGAGGGAGCTAGTTTACCCCCTCTACTACTACCACATATATTTGAAAAATATTAATCATTTAATCAAACCTTGAAATTGACAGTAAGGGCAGGTTACGAACAAAACTTTACGACAAGAGAGATGACTTTGATTTTCCAATTGTAAACTTTCCGTTCATGTCTAGCAACATTCTAGCCGCACCTGCATATGAAGTGTTTATAACTCAATTGATACTCTACTCCAGGGCTTGTGCTTCCTATCAGGATTTTATTGAAAGAGGGTTGCAGCTTACAAGAAAGCTACTGAGCCAAGGGTTTCTCAGGGAAAGATTAGAGTCATCACTCCAGAAGTTTTTCGGTCGCCACCATGATCTGGTTGACTGGTATGAAATATCCATTTCACAGAGGACAATGGATATCTTTTGATTGTCACGAATACACATCCGTTCCTATACCGTTTGTGACTACAATCGATTGTGACTCTACACTAGCTTTGACTTGTGAGTAACACAACAGGTGCCACTTGTGGAGCAGGAGTTGCTTAAACTTCCGGAGCACCTGAACTCACCCTGAGTTTGTAGGGTTTGTGTTACTCCAGCTTTAGTTTTCAGTGTAGTGTTGTGTGCCCTATGTTTGTCTTTCGTTTCATTTTGTTGGCCGTGGTCATGTCTGTCTTACTACTTAACAATTTCTGTCTTCCCCTTTGGTATCTTCAAATTCCTTTTTCTGCATAAACTATTTGCAAAATTTGTAAATGCTCCTTAATTTATATTGTTTCCAATAAACATGTTGTCGATTTTTGTGTTTTATGAAGAGTTTCACACTTAGTATTTTGGGGGACTTTTACAGCTTCCATTATGGTATGGACTCCAATGGATTAAGAAGAACGTAATGAGACCTGTAGAAGTTTAATTTTGGCTGTTATTTTGTAGATGTCTGTCTCATGAACAATCATGCCACATCTCCTTTTTTTATATCACTGCTTTCAGGAGATCCTTGGTCATCAAAAGAAAACCAATATGTTAATGTACACTTACCATTAAACTACACCTCCTGTTGTCCCAAGCATCATTGGATGTGTAAAATTCTGTGTTGTGGTCTAACCTCCGGTGTCCACCAAATTCTTCACTGTCAGAATCTAATACTATTTTGTATCTGTTCTTAGTTAAAGACAACTTCCACATTGTATTTTAAGATGAGCATGGTAAATCAATTTTATTTTAAATGTAACTTTATCATGCATACAATTTGGAGTATTTAACTGAGTAAACAACTTTCTAGGTTTTTGATTAAAAATTTTATATCTCATCTATAGTAGCAATTAATTACTGTGCAAGAGGTTCAGTGATGAACACCCATTTCAAAAGTTCAGCAATTTTAGTATGTCATGTTATATATCATTTGAATTATAATTTTTGGCCACAACTACATTCAAATTTTTCATTTCTTCAGCACCAATAAAAACTCATTACCACTCTATGTTAAATTTTTTACATTGAAAATATTAATGTCAAAATTACATGTTTTTAAAGATAAATATTGCACTTAAGCTTTATTTCTAGAATATAATTTAACTTTATTCTTCAAATTTTATCAATGTTCTTTAAATTTCATCCATTTTCTATCAGAAATCTGCAAAAAAATTTTTAATTTTATCAAGTTTTGTTACCGAGACCAATGGCTGATAGCACTACAAAATAATGAAGATTATAAAGTCAAAAGAATTAACATTACATACTATGGAAATGCTTTTATGAATTTTTAACTTCAACATAAGCTGTGGCAAAAATTAGAATTCCAGTGATGTATATTATGATTTTCATTCTGAAAGTATTCATAATTTTCACTTATGTTTCAGCCAGTTTGATTGGTTACATTAGGTGCATATCACATTATATATCCTTTGGAATGATGTTAAGGCTGTCAGGGAAATTGAAATTAGAAGTTTCAAAGCCTTGGGGACCCTAAAATTCAAGTCAGGGTCTGCTTCCAAAACAACTCTTTTAGACTGATTGATTAAATCTGTGTCAAAAACAATGTCAGCAATATTTCAGCCATACCATGGCTTGAATATATATCAATATTACTTTAAATTAAACTTTTTGGTGATAACACAACTACTGAATCCATAAGCAAGATTCAGATTAAATTTTCTAGAAATTGTCAGTCATATGTTCTATGAATTTGCTCTGCTTACTGCCTAATTCACCTAAAAATGGGGTAAACTGTATCCAGGTTGAATGTAAACAAAAAAAGATATGATGAAGTATTTCCAATTTTTTCTTACATTAAAGATCAAGGCATTATCTGGAAATAACCTGCCCTATTTAGTTTTCGTGTATTTTCATTATCCATGATTTAAGCATGGACAGTCTGTTAAGTCTAGCAGTTGATCTGTTTAATATCTGCCCTATTCAAGCTATTTAAAACAGCCAAGTCATTTAACAAAATCTTGATGTGCCCTGTGTTTGTTTAAACATTGTGTTTGATTGTGTATGTATTACTGTCGGGCAATTAATGACAGATTTTGTTAGATTTCTTTGCCTGTGTATATTTGTAATTTGTTGACCTAACCCCACATCTGTGTGGTTCAACCCACAGATGTAGTGTCTTGACATCTAGCAAAGAATTCCGCTCAATCCGTGCTAGGGGCCGTCTAATTTTTCTGTGAGGTGCAAGTTTTTACTCCCTGTTGAAGGCCTCAATTTGACTTTGAGATGAAGAACAGCAATCAATGCGCTGTTCCTTTGCTTGGAATTTACTTGTATATATGAGATTTTGGTGTCATGAATATTTACACCATATTCTCCCATTTTCTATTAATATTTTTTTACTGTTATGTAAGATAGTCATAACATTTTGTTACTGTTGCTCAACAAGTACAACACATGAAATCTGCTGTTGTTGCATGATTTATGTTGGAATCAGTGACTGGGACAAGAATGCACAAAAAATAGAAATTTTTTAACACCATATATTCAAGCTAACAATTTTTATATGATTTTGATTTGCAGAATGTCCTAATGAAAAATAATTTTCTAATTTTATTGTTTCTTAGTAATAAAACCAATATGAATGACCATACATTCTAGCATGAACGGCCTCCACCGTCAGAAAGTGCTTCATAGAAATGAACTATGATTTTTACATGCAAAGTAAACTTCAAATAGAAGAATAATGTCTAAAAGAAAATATGTACATTGTTTACTAAAGATCAAACTATTTCGACATTACCTCTCACAGCAGCCATCAACATCACTATAATTACAAACCAGACATAATTTTTCCTGAGTAGAAAATATAGAAATGGGGAACAGGCAGATATTTTTTTGTATAAAAAAAATAATACAGGAAAATCCTTCCTTAAAAAGTGGAATTCCATTTTAAAATGGAAAAAAACATGCCTAAACAAACACAATAAAAATTGTAAAGGATACTTCCCAGGAATATTGGCTCCTATTTTGTAATCTGTATAACTATTGGATGGATGGAAGTTAAATACAAATACTAATTTGTCTGCTCTGTCAAATACTACAATCTTATCCCCTTCATGTTTCCTACTCACATAGTTCTACAATAAATAAATTGTTTTATCTAAGTTAATAGGCAAGGTCTGGTTGGCAATCAAAATATAACAGAATTACACAGAGGTAATAAGAAGCAAAAGAAAAATACCATTTTAAAGAAAGAATGTTGAATATTTGCCTAAAAGACATGATCTAAATCTTACATAATTTTATAACAATATTCAAATGCCAAATGTCACTGCTTGTAAAGTGCAAGGATTTACTTTCATCAGACAACTTAGGGGCCAAACAAAGGAAGATAAAACTTTATGAAATTCTATTTACATTTATGGACCAAATGAAATATAGATTTAATGGCGTAATGAATGCCCTTAAGCTCAACAAAAAGATAACAACCAAAAAATTTTACATATTACAAGTTTTGAAAGATATAAACTATCGTTCCAACATAGATTCCGGCTCTCGAAAATAAACTTTTTACAACAAACTATCTAACAAGGAGTTAGTGCTAAACTGCTTATAAACACTATTTAACAAGTAGTTATTACTATAAAATAACCACTGATTTTAAAATTAGCACTTTTTTATTGATATTCAGTTGTCAAAATAGAATTATTGCACAAAAAAAAACTTTCTCAAGAATTGATCTTAACCTGTGAGACATAGATCCCAAAGATTGTGTTTTTTTATTCCGTGTTCTGGCTGGATGGTAGTTTCAAACATTTTAGCAAACGCAAAACAAATAAATAGACACGGCTTAGAAATGTGTATTGGGGCATAATGTGCTTTTCTTTTTATCAATTTAGTAACTCATTCATTCTACATGAATTCGGCTGTCTCTATGAACTCTTTAAATGTTCATAACTAGTTTTCTTGTACATTAAATCAAGAGCTGCGGCCACACTGATAAAAATTATTACCATTATCTTATTTTCTGGAAATGGGGAGGGGTCTGAACAACAATGATATTCCTTAAACAATGAATATGTAGAGGAAGTACCTGTGAATGACTCAAAAATTTATACTTTTCTTCAAGATGCATCATAGCTCTGTCAAAATTATTTAGGAATTTATATTTCAATAAATTGTCATCTGCTAAATAATACTGTCGTCTGCAATAATGGTAACTCTCATTGTTTCCGATTCTAGGAAAATCTAACCATTCAGGATGTCCAAATTCATTTCCTGAAAGTACAAAAACATAAGGAAAATGTTTGAGTTTCTTTAATACTTTATTTTAACAAGCCAGTTTAAAAACAGACCTATAAGGATCTATGATTATTGATGAATGTTAGCTTGTGACTTTTCTTGGTCCTATGGTTTTAGTTAAACTTCTTGCAATGTATTGAAGTACTTATAATGGACAAGTCATGATAAAACCACATCTGGTCCCTTTAATGCTGAAAGATAATTTGTTATTTGATTACCTCATGATATAATATTAAACTGAAGTGCTTAGCAAATGCATATCTCTGAAGAATCAGAGGAAATTGTAAAATATATGGTCCACCAAAGGTCTTCAACAAGAATGGAATCACATTCTTCATTGTTTTAACAAGAAAATCAGTGTAAAAGTATTATCAAGAACATTTTCAACCATAAGTGCATATAAAGGCCTAGAACTGTGTCAAAATATAACAAGTTTGAACATTTTGTAAAATTTGGACAAAGGTGAAGTTGTGAGATAATGACCTTTCTTGAATACATATAATTTGGTTCTAAAAATATTTTGAAGGTGTTTAACAATCAAAATAGGGAGGTTTTTTCAAATAACAATGAAAGGTATTTGAGATTTTAAGTGTAGAATTGGGACAGATGTGACTTTTTGCTAAAAATGGCAAATTTATACAATTTGACAGCATTTTTGTACTAGGAAACATAGAGAGTAACCATATACTGTATTTGGTTGTAGCTAACATCCATTTCTCATTCATACACAGGGCCTTTTCAAGCCATAAAACCCTGATAAAAGTCTATTTGGCATGTATTATATGCGGAGACTTTTGTTAAGAATGTCAAAGTTAAGATCTTCATGACCATACAAGTTTTCACAACTATTTGGTAAATATATTGTTTGTTTAGCTGATCAAGTGTTTTTTTGTATCTAATTACAGTTAAATTATGATTTCATTGAAAAAGAAGTTTTGGTACAAAAATCTGAATTTTTTTAACTTTCAAGCAAAGAGAAACTTTTTTAAATTCATTTTTACTGAAATTTAAGATAAGTTAACGATTACCAGCCAAATTTTTATAACCAAGAGTTTCTAAACTACAGTTTAAACTTTTTAAGACTGTCACTTAACAATCACATAATGTTTTGTTATTATATGGCAGCTAATGCAAAGGTATTTCTCTCTGGTCGATAAAGGAAGAAAATACTAATTTCTGATGAAACAACATTGGATATAGTTGATGAAAAGTAGAAATATATCTCATGTATCGCATAAAAGCTGTCTTTTCTTTAAATATTGTCAACAATGAAGACGAAAAGGCATTCTGACAACTTGGGGAAAAATCACCAAACTTTAAGGAGGGGTAGATTATATGCAACCCTAACCCCTTGAACTGTTTTAGGTTGAAAAAATGTGTATACTCTACAGCATAAAAGGATAAATATTCATATGAGAGGTTCCATTTATTTAAATGTATCATCTGGAAAATTATCTAGTTGTTGATCACAGGTGTGCAATACTTCCATTAATATAAACATTTAAAATAAGCTGAATTAACTATATTTTGAATAAAACACAAAGATTTGGCATTTTAGTGATGTCATAATTGTACCTGTTATAACATCATGGCTTCTGAAATTGCTTTTTTCCTTTTTGTGTGATTTCAACTTTCATATGAACATGACAGAATGTTTACATTAAATCTAAAAACCATTTAAAGATGGACCATTTTAGCCCCTAATGGCACCTTGCTCTTTACTGCACGATTTTTACTTCAACTTTTTAATTTTAATTATCTCCACTAATCTGACCCTAAATTACTGTTTTTATTTGTAAGCCCCAAGTCATCATTATAAAATCAGATAAAAAATGCCTGGATCAAAAAGGTAACAGCACAAAAGTAACAAGGTTCAGGTTGTATTGCTGCTCTAAAGTGGAATATCTCCTAGGTACAGAAAATAATATCTCCACCATATTGAGTACACTTCCTTTAACTTATCACACTTAAAAAAAAAATATTTAGATATCAAATAAAGGTTTATTATTTATTCATGTCTCATTTTTTGATGTTTTCATAAAACTTACCCATAAAAGTTAAATATCCCTCTCCACCTAGACCTATTGTAATCAATCTCATCATTTTGTGCAGAGCTATTCCTCTATCTATTATAAGATTGTCCTGCGACATTGTAGACATACTGGTGTACATTTCCTTGTCCATTAACCAGAACGCCAAGGTCTTGTCACCAACTAAAGCTTGGTCATGGCTCTCAGCGTATGCTATACATTTCTCTCCATACCGTCTGTTTATAAGCGTGTGACAAATTTTAGATAAATCCCAATCATCGTCTCGGAATTCCTTTAGATACTGAAAAAGTAATGACAAAATCCTGCAATGTGTTTATTTTATGATACACCTAACTTTTCAGTGAAGTAACAAATAGTTAATGTTACAACAATTTATAAACTGGACTGGGCACCAGAGTGGTGTCCTAGGCTTGACCACCAGAGGTGACCCGCAAATTCCTATGGTGGTGGATAGGGAGAACATTCTCAGGGGGACAGGTAATTATAATACAAGCCTGGCCATGGGCCATAGTGGATGATGTGTGTGGAGAAGGCCAAGCTCCATGCATGTAAAAGATCCCTTCTGTAGATTCTGAATACGGGAAGTTTGATAACTTTACGAAAAAGCTCTATTTTCCCCTTTCCCATTCCTACCATTTTTAGTGGCAGTCAAAAACTTCCCCTGCTGTGTCCCATTCCATCCCACTTTAAATAATTTTAATAATTGTTGAACTTGTTCTTGAAGCATTAAAAGAGCCCAGGTAGAATACAAATGATTTTAATAAATTTTAATTAAGCCATGAAAAAATATATGGTTTTTTTCATATATTATTGTTTTCAGAATTAAGGTAGGTACTGCACGTAGGCAAAATTATTTTATGTTTTAAACCATTTTATATTTAACAAAAGAGAATAAGGAATATATACCAGAAAGACATGATCCACATCTTACACAAATTCTAAACAAATATTTAAAAGCCAAATATAATTGTGGATATAAATTATAAAAAAATAAAGTATGTGGAAAAAATACCAGAAAGCATTACAGGAGAAAAATACAGATTTAATGGTGCTTGTTCCAAAAAAAAGGAATTAAATTGATTATGACAGGCATTTGTTGAATGATAAATCAAGGTAACATTAAACAGAAATATATTTGTTAGGCCTTAATCAATATTCTTGTTTTCTAAGGACTTTCATTAATTAAAATTTTAATTATTTTAGATTTTTAGAGAATTTTCTGTTTGTATATATCAAGATTTGCATTAAGAAGTGCACACAATATTTTTTATACTGGACAAACTACTTACCTTGATCCAAAGATCTGGGATAGCCATTGCTAGCCTGTAATCAAATCCTTGCCCTCCTTCATCTACTGGCCGACACAAAGCTGGCATACCTGATACTTCCTATCAAAATAATTTGGTATTTTAATACACATTCTAGAAAGCAACTTGTATGTGTCTGTTTGTATCCAATGAATCAACTTAAAATGTCCACAAAAAAATTAAGGCTATAAGGACTGGGCCTGTATCCCTCATCTGACACATGTTGAACATTAAATTTTAGACTGCAACCCCTTTTTGCAAAGAAATCCTCCTTTTTTCTAAGAAGAAACATTTATTGCTTGTTGCAGCCTTGTTTGTGATCAGTTAATAATCTGATCTAGATGAACAGAGGAAATTTTGAAGAGGAAATGGTTTAATTTTTTAAAATCAGCCAATCAGAAACAAGAATTTCCCATGGCAGCCATTTTAGTAGTCTGATATGGAAGAAAAATAAAAAATTTGTAACAGACATCCCTGTTTCCTGTTCAATTTGGCCTTGTGATTCAGATGGGAAGACTTTTAAAAATGAGCAAATAAAAAAACAAGAACTGGCTTTTGCAGTCAAGTTGGTACTCAGATGAGACTAACAGGTAAAGTTTATAAAGGACCTTTGATGGATGCTTCCTATTAAGTTTGCTTCAAATTTGCCTAGCAGGTTCAGATGAGAATATGAAAAAGTAAAAGTTTTTTGACAGACAATGCATGCAAAGTGATGACAAAATCTCGCTTAGATGTCTGCTGATTGTTGTTGGTATTGTAGTTAAAGTTTTCAACTCCTCTGGTTTTATCCATTCAAAGCATTAATTACAATCCCTTGTGATACCCATTTAAATAATTCAAAACCAAGCATCTTTAAATTCCATTTTTGACTTTATTTTGAATTCCTTCTGTGTATTATTCACTGCTTTTGAGAGACATAAGAAGTCAATACAAACATATCAAAAACCATGATAGACCATTGCTGGTGTTTGGGCTGACATAACTTTATTTCTTTTAATCTATCCTATGTCAAAATTCTTTAAAATTCTGCAATCGAGCAGGGAATTCGAATATCCTTAATGAGTAGAGTGATCAATCATTTAAAAAATGTAAATTTAAGTTTTGATTATTACGCAGATTTGAGAGAGTTAATTAAATGACCTTTGCACTGTTATTAATCAACATCTAATACCTGTCAAGCAATAATTTGTATAGTGGCATTGGAAAATAGATTGTAGTTTTTTTTATTTTTTATAACTTTTGAATAAATTTACCTCTGCTACAGTAATCATATCTGGATATAATGAATGTAACATGTAGTTGGCAACCATGAGGTATACAAGGGATTCTGTATCTGTGTTCAATCCAAAATATTCACGGTAATCTCCACTGAAACCATGTCCTGGAATAAAGAAATATTATCAAGTCACAGTGTAAATATAGATATTGTAAACCACATGATGTAATGTAAACCAACTTAAAATATTATGGCAACTTTTCTACATGAACCTTAATATTGATTTGCATACTCCAAGGATGTTGGGGTAAAACTCAAACACCAAATGACATTTTTTTCCCAGGGAAATTGAGCGTGATACTCCCAACAAACCATATTTACTGCTTTCTGATGAGCCACCAGCTGAGCAGTTACTCTCAGCGATGCCAACAACTTGAGAGAAAAGGATGAAAAGGTTGTCAACTGTGATACACATTATTGATATTTTTGAACCAAAAGATAAAATGCCCCTTTTCCCATCAATTGTCAAACATTTGTTTCAAAGCAATCTATGCAGTAAAAGTTCATGAATAGCCTTAATCTGCTGTTATTTTTAAAATCCATCCCCAGGGTTGGAGGGATGGTTGAGTGCTTACAGGAATGTTTAACCTTTTGGATGACTGTCTTATAGACAATCATAAATGGTGAATGTTTCACAAAAACTTGTAATATTTACGACCGCTCCTAAGTCCTGTATAGTGTACATAAGTTACCATCACTCATAATACATACAACCTCTTGTCAAAGGGTGCCCAGATTTTCTTTTATTTCTTTTTAATTTTATCTTCTAACATAAACTTAAAATTAAATCATCTTTTTTGTACACAACTGCTTTCTTTCACGAACAAAGATTAACAAATGACTGACTGTCTCTTGATTTTTGATAAATCCTAACAGAAAAGATTTAGGATGATTTTGAATGTTACTTCCACATTTCATTGATTTCTCATTTCAATTTCAGAACACATAAAAACATATTACCTAAATCAAACAAAAGTTTTCAGTTAACAAGTTAGTTAGTTTATTTTTTTGTTTGGGGTTGAACACCACTTTCAACAATATTAAAGTCATATCGTGGTGGTCAGTTTTACTGGTGGAGGAAGCCAGAGAACCACCAACCTTGGGCAGGTAACTGAAAAACGTTATCACATGTGATGGGAGTTAAAGTCAACCTGCTTTTGTATGGTACAAAGTCAGGCACAAACTCTGGAGGTATAGGTGAAAGGCTACTGTGATCTGTACAGGTAAGTTTAAATCAACTACCTAGACCACTCAGCCACCCAGGCCCCAAGTTAACAAGTTAGTATTATGGTACTACTTACCCATTCCATGTGTATGATAAATCATGGAGGTCACGCCATCAAATCTAAATCCATCAAACTGATATTCTTCTACCCACCATCTTAAGTTGGACAACAGAAATCGTAAAACTTCATGTCTGTAAAGATCAAACCAGCAAATGATTAAAATCCATCTAAGGGCATTGTGAATAGGACATTTTTACTATTTTTTTTTTGTTTGAATAATAAAATTTAAACGTTCTTTCATATTTTTGAGTTGTTAATATAAAGTGCAAGGTATGTAGTTTAACCAAAGATGCATTTGAATTTTGATAAAATACTTGTCTGTTAGAAATATACACTACAGGTACATTGCTGGAAAATATCAAATTTAATTGTATGAGCTTTAAAAATGGATTACACAACCGGAGGCGTTTTTACCCGTTTCCCAGGGAGTACAAATGAATTTGATATTTTCCAGCAATGTACATTTATTGTTTTTATCCTGCAATTCTTAAAAGGTAGATTAATGGATGATTTTCTTTCCAAAATTATATGATCATTTCATTATTTTTAAGTTTCTTAAGAATGTGGACTTATTTGAAGGCACCATTCAGCTGGTTTCCGAATCTAATATTACGGCTTGAACATAATGCGTTGGGATAACAGGAGAAAATATTATGCTACTGTACAAATATCACTTTGCTATATTCGTCCCTTGTACTTGTATAATAAAACGCTATATTTCAGGATAATTGGCTATTAAAAAAAAGTCACTTCTTGGTGACATTTATAAGACAAAAAGCAAAGAGTCAATGTCACCACAAAAACCTCTACTGTATTTCTATATGAAACAAAGGTAAGATTTTAAACTTTTAGGTATCAACATGTCTTGAGCATACTAATATTTGGTTGATTAACTTCAACTATATCTAGGTATCACTGTCAGAAGTTGATTTTAGGAATTAATAGCTTGTGATACATTGATATATTTTCAACTTTTATGATGTTTTATTAATGTTGATGACACTAAGGATTATCTTGTTAACAATAATAAAATGTTGATAGTATTTTTAAATACCAGTATATTTTTTTTTCAAAATTTTTACTTTTTTACTTTTCACTGTAAAGCTTTCCATATTTCAGACCTACTTGAACCATATCATATTTTATTTTTTTCATTTTGCATTTCCTAAAAATCTATGTTACTCCCCTCAACAGGCACTGATGTATTTTTCCATAGGTATCTAAAAAGACAATTTAGAAAGATCATATATAAAATTAGTTAATATATTGGTGTATAGGGGTTGAAGAACATACTATATAATATCAATATAATTTTGAAAATTTTATCAGTAAGTACTCAGTATAGTTGAAAAGTCTTGAATCCCACAGGTCATGGTTACCCCGACCACCATCATGAAAGAAACAAGAGTTAGTTCCATCAAACTGATTCAAACCATCTACAACATTCTTTGAAGCGTGGCTGTGTACTACATCAAGTAAGACAACAATACCCATGGAGTGAGCTACATCTATTAATTCTTTTAATTCTTCTGGAGTTCCATATCGACTACAAAACAATGAATAAGGTATGACATACATTTGTAAATTCATCGTTTTTCTCATGGTAGGAGTGCAGTCTCTTTGACATATACCCCATATCTTTTCATTTTCATGACCATGTGAGCAGTCTTTGACAGAATAACATGCACAAATGCTGTTTCTAATTATCTTTTCAATCCATGTACAAGAGGGAGTTTAATAATGCTTGCAAATCTTATTTGATTTTTTTGCAAAAAAAATTGTAGAGAGTAAACCCAGAGACAAATTTAAGAAATCTACAATATTTCTGCCTGCTTTTGCATTATTTTCTCTTGGGAATTGAAAAATCCTTAACTCATTTTGGTATCAAATTAATCAATGCATTGTAACATCTTTCTGATAAACACCTTCTCAATTCATACTGGTGTAATGAAAAGGCGCTCATGGTCAAGAAGGAAGATAATTTCACAAAAATGTTTGGTTCACAGATAAAGGACCAAATATTCATTGTGGTCAAAGGGAGATAATCGGAGATTAATAAAAAATTGTGTTGGTTGAAAATAAGCAAAAAATAAATCTTGAAAAATGTAAAGTTCTGTCGGGTAAATTGGATTTAAAAAGTAATTTGGTCATCAGTTGATGATGGATAAGTCTTCTTGCAATCTGTAGGTAAGGTTTGTAAAGCTGAAGTAACAGAAGCATGATATCTTAATAAACTTTCATCTTTCTCAAGACAATCAACAAAAAAAATAAACTGCGGCCAGCCCGAAACGAATTTCGTCTGAAATAACCTGAGAACCTAGGAAATTTTTTGTTTAGCCTAATGTAACCATTTATAACATGAAAAATCTTTTACATACCTTGAGGCAGCAAAGAAGCTTGTAACTTGATACCCAAAACTGGCATAGTATGCATGTTCCATTATAGCCATTAACTGTATAGAATTATAACCTGAAAATAAATAGAATGAAGTAATAACACATAATAAAACTTTACAAGCTATGCTTTCAAATGATTTTTGACTCCATGTGACAAAGCACATTCACCCAAAAATCTGCTGTGTCCAAACCATGTCTGGCCATCTGGCTCTTACATTGTCTCTGTTTTTTTTTTTTTTTTTGCAAAACAGAAATTTTACTGAAAGAGTGCATTTGTTCATTGAGTATATTACACCAATATCTAATGTTCTGCTGCACATTCATATCATTTAAGAAAATTTACAAGACTGATAACACTGGAATGATCACTTGTTGCCTACATCTGACATGTAAGAATAAATAAGACATGCATTGTATAATTATGTCTAAGCAAATAAAGTTCTCAAAAACAACAAGCTGTTGCTGATAAAAGTTTGAAAGAAATTCAATTAAGGTGATGAAATTTCTATTTATAAAAAGGAATCACTTACACAGTCTTAGAAACAAACTTATCTTTTACATGGAACATATAATAAAAGTGGATTTTAATAAATTCTACATGAGTGTTTCAGCTAGGAATTAAATGCAGAGCTGGTGCAACTGCACGAAAAGGGACACTTAAGTGTGATTTAAAATTTGAAAAGGGCACAAATTAAATTGATGATCTAGATGAAATACCAAAAGCTTTGTTAATTTTTTTGGTCATTATGAAATTAAATAAGACTTTTTCTGTTATTGAACCCTTTTATTTTCATTGAAAATTTCCTGTTTTACATGTACTTGCATCACATAATTAAAGGGTTGAGGGTAGCACCGAATGGGAAGAGGAGTGCTGCGCCCCTACATTTTGGGCTAACTGGAACACTGACATAAACTTTGGATATTTTGTGAAGGCATTGTCATAAAAATAATATAAAATAATGCTATGAATTACACCTTAACTTTACCTAAGTTTTTTATTCTAGGTAAAACATCTCTTGTAAATTCTTTATAACTGGCAACTTTTCCTTCATGAGATGCTATACCAACATGAGATTCATAGATCCGCAGAGCAGCTGGTTGCTTTGGCTTTCCATGTTTAAACTGATATTGCTGGAAAAATAGAGATGCAACAAATGTTTAGACAATATATGAGTGCAATGAGTGCAATATCTATTAACCAGTTTTCTCTCATAGGTGTATTTTGGACATTTCAAATGAAAATAAACTTCATCTTCTATCTCATATAGAGAGCAGTTTTAACATTATCTGTTGTCTCTTGGTATCTGATTATATCTACTTGTATACAGAGCAACCTGTAATTTCAATCCCATGGTCCTGTCTGCTCTGTATCTAAGGCATTTGTATGTCTAACTGCTTGAAGGATGGGTCACAACAATGATTTTAAGACATAAACCATTAAATGCATAAATCCACAAGGGTTATGTGATTTTGACGTTAGTGGCCTCATTTGAAAATCTTGATTAAGGAATAAAAATCCTCTTGTAATGACATAAGACAACAAAATAATAATGCCTTCAGAATATTTATATGCTAGAAAGACACGATTCATATCTTAAATACATTTACAACAAATATTATATAGCCAAATATAACTGCATGTAGAGCGATTTTCTTGATTATCCTTTATCAGACATGCTCGGGGCCAAATATAGGAAAAATCCATCATCATGCCATATTCATGTTCTTTTTACTATAAAAACTTTTTTACGAATTCTCCTTGGTTGAAATTTCTTTTTATTTTAAACATATGATGCAGTGTAATAACTGAAGGACTAGTGTTTATTATCTTTGTGCTTTATACATGTAATCTGGTGTATATTAACAGTTCAGTTTTGATTAAGGAGTAAAGTCTATTCTTTCTTCTTTGGTACATCTCACACAAAAGCAAAACTACACTGCATAGATGCTGCACACATAAAACATGTAATATGAGATGAGATCTGACCTAATCTCTGCCCAAAAATTTCCTTTGAAAACAATATTAATCATGGGTATTATCATAAATGAATACTGGGTTATTTTTTTAACATGTTTCTTTTTAACCATTGTATTGTTTTTGGTCAGAAGAGTAGGTATGTTAAGCCCCATATTTGGCCCAAATTTTAGATTTTGTGACATAACAATAATTTGATGTGTAATGCTGTTTAATAACCATCTTTTAAGAATTCATGACTTGATTTCATATACTTTTCGTAATTTGGACAAAACTAAGGGATATATCTGACTATTTAAACAGGAATGTAACATTTTCTGTAAAAATACTAAATTTTTGGAGGTGATTTGTTCAAAATAATTATGATTGCAGCAAAACATCAGGAAGGTATTTTAACCAAATATTTGTACTTGATAGATCTTTAATTGTGCAGTTTGGTTGTGATGTTTTTGTGCAATCTATATTAAAATTGACAAAATTGTATCAAATATTGTATCAAATAAAGTAATTTCTTAGTATATTCATATTTAGTGCAATTCCTTTTTGACATGCGACCGCTGTTGAACCAATTAAGCTAAAAATTCTGTTGGATTTTCTTTTTATAGACATTATTGAATACAAAAAATATCCAAAAAAAAGATATCATCCAGTTTTCATTTATTAGCCAAATTCAAAAAAAATATCCAGAAGGACGAAGTTTTTAGTATCAAACCTATATGAGTCATGTGATATCATAAAGAGAAAGCTTTGCTGGCTTATGAAATTTGATTGGTTTGAACCTGCTATAAATATGATAAAGGTTGCCTAAATGTAGCAAATCACTTTCTTATAAAGGGCAGTATTGAAAAGTTCCTCTCCAAGAAGAATTCATTCATATACAACATCTGTATAAATGGCACAGTTCCTGAATTGCATGAGTGTGGTTTATGCAAAAAGATTGATGGTTCAAGTACAAACCTGGTCTTTTGGAGGATTCCAGAATATTTGTTCAAATATTGGAACATCTTTAGGTCTTCTAACAATTACCGACCATGGACATATCCTGTCTACTAATTCACCTGACTTTGTTTTTACTACTAACTAAAAAAAGGAACAGGTATATCTTTTACAATACAATATGTTTTTAGTCATAAATTGCTCTTAAAGTCATAATATTTTCATTGGAATTTTTTGTACAGAATCTGTCTAATTGAATGACAAATATTATTAAAGAAACAATCTACAATGTTTATGCTTCTTTTTCATGTTCATTTATATTTGAAGATTATACCCTGAGTGTCATTATTTATAAACATGTATAAATTTTTATTTACTGTAAAATTTCGGCAATCAATGTGATGTTCTGGCCAATAGCAAATAATGCAACTGAGGGATAATCTCAAAATAAGAACTCGGATTCTTATATCTGTTAACTATATTTGCAACAGGTTTACCTTAATTACACATTAATTAAGCTTGTATTTTGGAGTGAAGTTGCAAAATTGCAATGATAAATGCATGCAATAATTTCTAAATTTACAAAATTTTTTGTTTTTTCTCAATTTGTATTTTTGATAATAAACAGAATTTTTATTTTATACACTTACATGTATGTGAAAGAAAGGTGATCTCATGTTTGTTTATGCTCTTGTCAGTGAAAATCATTAAGACACTAATAAACAACAATTGGCATTGAAGTTTAAGAATAATTACCTTAACTTTACTTTCATGGGGAATAGGACAGGATCCGTCAGGGTTTGGTGGGATATGTAGTTCCCATTTCCCAAACTCCAGTCTGGAGAAAGGATACTGTGTTTGGTTCCAGTTGTCTACAATACATATTGTATTTCATTATTACAGATATGGTATTACATGGAAGAATAGAACATACACCAACATGATCAATCACATGCTCCTGTAAATTGAGTCAAGCAATATTTTTATTACTGTATATACTCACTTTTAAGACTATGTATCCTATAAGCCAGTATAAACGGTACTGAAATTGCAACATATGGAAAAGACCTAGATTTTAGTCGCCAGGGCATAGAAATAAGCTGTTCAGTTTATCTGTTTGCAGATTAACCCCTGCTAAAGGGGTGTCCATTGGTTGGGCATGATGTATAAATGCAGTCATTGGATCTACTTGTTTAAGTTAGTTTCGGTAGTGTGCAGATCTCACTTAAATAACTCAGTCTAAAATTACCTCCCCAGACAAATCTACTTAAACTAACAAGTGTGGACACAAAAATGTCTTGCTTGTATATGAGGCTTTGACCCTAAAAACGTGTGGACACAATAATTTTCTAATCAAGATATATCTGCAAGTAATAACACCGGGACACTTAAATCAAACAAATCAGTAGTCAGAAATTTTTGAAAAACATGATAAAGAAGGTGAATTACTGTTGATCAGTTATGAAATTTTACTAAAGTCAATGTACCATGAAAATAAGGTCAAGGACAAAAAACATGTGGCAGACTGACATGTACTCCTATAAAAATCAATAAGCACACCCAATATTGTTGACCTACCACTAATAGTAAATGAGAAATAGACCTAAGCATGAAAACT
>JAULBM010008781.1:0-11750 GCA_032357055.1 Geukensia granosissima
GGCAGATAATTCAACTTAAGTGATAGGGGAGCGGGGGGTATCCTTTGTGAGTTTTGCTCACAGTATGTCTTGTTTTTTTTAGAGTCTTAATCTACACAAAGCCAATCATAGCCTTGGACACAATCTGTAAAAAATGCAATGGAATTTAATTGACTAAAGTCTTAATTTAGCACTTTAAGATACATTTACACAGTGTAATTTTCAATCAGATTTGACTTTGATTATTGAGATAAAAATTGATATTGCAATTCTTATGCCACAATATTATTATTGTAATGTTTTTAAAAGCAGGAATTCCTAAAGTTAAAGCAAATGAATATGTATCACGTCAGCTTAGAAAAAAACTGATGAATAACTTGTGAAGTGTTCTACATGGGGCTTATAACTAGATTTAACTATGCTTGTTAAGTCAGCTTTTTCATATGTAATTTACATTTCATAGGTAATTTACATTTCATAGGTAATTGGACAGCAGACGGAATTACTTAAGAACATGCCAAAAGACAAGTTACTGACATTATTTACCAAACAGTTGTCACGGCAACAGGTTGATGTGATGACTAAGTTATGGTTAGTAACTGCACTAATTGACCTGGTCAAGTCTGGTGTATTAACAACTGATGTAATATCTGAGCCAGTTGGACAGCTAGTCAATAGTGAGAACAGTTTGATAATTAAAGAGGTATTTGTATTTCATGTTTACAGTTAGAAAATTAACTACAAGTGTCTGCTCACATAATCTGGAATAATATACAGTTTGAATAGTTTTTAGGGTAAAAGATCTATTTGTTTGCCCTGGGTAAGACTAAGAAAAAACATCTTTGTATGTGGATAAACAAGTTCAACATCACAGCAGGATTTAATTGAAAAAACTTGCTAAGATTTTCTCATTTAAAACATTTTGGTGTATAGGGACATGAGGGTATGACCAACTTTTGATTTCCAACTTCATGAACTCGATATGAATTTTAAATAAATTAGGTTTCAAGGGGTCATTTCCAAAACAACTTGGTTATAGAAAGACACTTCACAGAAATGTCCAATGGTTAACCTAATATTTAGTTGTAACAACAAGATTGTTTATAGTAGGAAATGAGCTTTGCATTTAGTTTATCTTTATGATGATATTAATCATACTGGAACATTTGGAATTGTATCGGCTCATCCTTCTGACCAGACTGAACTCATTTTTGACTTCACTAGAAGAAGGTCATGTTTCATTTCATTAATAAGATAACAAGTTATGTTTAAATATTTAAAAAATAATAAATAAAATAAACCATATGTCTAGATAATTGAAGAATCAAATGATTAATTGTATTTCAGAAGTTGCAGGAATTATTCAGATTAAGTCAGTTAACACTTCCAGTATCAAACGAGAAAACAAGAAAAGTAAGTCTGGAATTTTTGTTTTAACAATATTTGGCATTTTGATTTCCAAATTTAAGATTAAAGTTATAATAAAGGGTCCTGAACATGTCAACAGGATTTACCCATAGTAAAGTTTCCAATAACTTTTGACTTGCACTAGCTATGTTCCAATAATGTCGCTATGTGAATTTCACCTGTTTATGCCTCCACTGTTCAGACATATTTATGTGTGACAAAATTCGTGTGTTATGTCTAATGACATGTGATTCCAAATTAAATTCATCGTTACAATTTTTAAATGTTTTCCTTTATTTAATTTTCACCAAAGTTTATTGAATTTATAATACTTAAACAGGAATGAGAGACATTAGTGAATAATCTCCCTGAACCAAGTTTGCCATATATGGTCAAAGGGAAGATAATTTTAATTACCATATCAAAACAGTTTGTTGATATGCTAATTTGAATTATCTCCCCTTTAACCATACATAGCTAACTTGGTTCAGGGAGATAATCCAAAAATGTTTCTCATTGTTGGTGGGAGGTTATTGGAATGCCAAAGTCAGTTCTTGCTTCCATTTCAAATATACCGTAATTGTTCTATCAGACTGGAAATAATTCATGGAGGTCATAAGTTTGTTTACGATTTTAATATAGGAAACATTATCTGTGTAAATCTTACTCCTCCCTATCTTTCGGGTTAAAATTTTTAAAATCTCCATCAAACTCGTGAATAATTTCTTAATTTCAATGAACTGTAAGTTTCTTTAAAAACCATTATAAATAAACTTTTTTAGGCATGTGTGATATATAAGATTTAGAAGATAATATACAATGGAAATATAATAAAATGTTGCTCAAATAATTTAATCATTGGTTGGGAAATGTATACAGAAATGAACATCATTCCAGCACTGTTAATTCTTCTATTTTTAGTCATTATCAAGTTGTTGATCTGATCAGTCCTACCACATCAAATCAAAATTACTGTAATATGGTAGGGATGCTCTCCCCTTGCCTGCGCATAATTCCCTGTTTTCCAGTATTTGGTCTCGCGCATACCCAATGAAGGTTAATCGAGTAAAGCACTTCATATGCCTTGAAATCTAGGCATTTTCAGTCGTAGTTTTTCAATTGTTGATATTCTATTTTGTCTACAATCTGTTTGATAAAAGAAAGACATGCAAGGCACTATTTTTGAAAGATTTTATTTCGTGCCCAACAGAAATATAGTGAACTAAAGGCAACATCTTTATGAGAAGTTATGCAGTGTACATTCCAAAAAAGATGTGGATTGTGTCTTCCTGGCACATATTCCATATTCTTTCCTTTAAATATTCATATTTTCAATCCTGTTTCCTTAACATCATACTATCTTGAATACACACACATCCATGCCTTTTTTCATGTTCAGAAAATAATGTTGACTTGAAAATGTAAATTTACGTACTGTATTTAATTTGAAGATGGATTTTACTTTGTCATTTCTGGACAAGTATGTATCAGATTCATTGAAGAATGGAGCCTGTCCTTACAAACCTAAACATATGAGGTATAAGCAGACCCAACAAGAACAAGGTAAGTAAAAATACACAAGGAACATCAGCAGCACCCAGTTTAATTTTATACGGTTCAGGAATATGAAAATATTTTGATTAAATCTGTATTTAAAACTAATACTTTTTGTTATAAATTTCAAAACTGATATTCATTTTAATAAGTTTTGTTGGCTCAATAAGAATACTATATCATCTCTTTAAAGAATAACTGGAACATCTTTATGGTGGGTAATTGAAAAAGGAAATACTATAATAATTTATGATGAAAGATATTCATTTAAGAGTTAATCAGTGAAATTGGTATTCCTTGATTTATTTACAAACAGAACATCAGAAAAAAACTTTTAACATGGAACAGGTTTTTGTCTAATATTGCCACATATGATTCTTGTTTATGATTGGCTGATCCATAAAAAAATCTCCTCTTCTGAAACTACTTGCTTAAATGACAGTTGAGTGATACAGGCTCAGAAGCTTCTGAGCCTTTATTTTAAAAACCTGTAAAATGGCCTTTAAATTGCATTACAATTTGAGAAGAATGAATATTTGATGTGACGAATAAATGCTAAATAAGATTCATAGTACAAATCAAATAGAAAAACAATTAAAAAATAAAGTCTTATACAACAAACAATTAAGTTCTGTTGGCAGTACATGTAATTAGAAATTTTCATTTACCATTTGTTATTTGGTCTGTTTAGTTGACTGGACATGTTTTATATACCATTTCAGGTGTAACAGAACTATTTAAAGGTTTACAGGACCAGACCAGTCAATCAAGTTCAGTTAAAGATGATGTCACCAGTTCTGATGGTACATCTCTTACCACCAGGTGAGTCATCACATATAAACAAAGCTTGAGATATAAGCTAGTTTTCTAAACATAGTGTAAAGCAAATCAAGTAGCAAGAAATTCATCAGAAAACTAAAAGATTTTAAATTCCTAGAGTGTTCTGATTGTGGTTAAATAGAAAAATAAAGTAAGAATTAAAACCAGGAATGTGATTTTACAGATTTCTGCAGCATGGGACCTGTCTGTGTATTCTATATTGCAGTTAAAATGTATTTGTGTCAAAATTGCATTCCTGTAATACTAATCAAGTGAAGTGAACCACTGACAAGCACTGTTCAATTTTTTCACAACTCACTGACAACATTTAGAAGAAGGAAATGAAATATTTGCCAGAAACCTATATAAGTTTATTACAAATTTGTATTTTTTTTCCTTTATACATAAACATATAAAAGAATATTAAAGGTAGTTTGTATTCTGCAAAATACAAGGGGAGTAAAAAAGAATGTCAAAAAAGTTTATTTCTCTTTCAATTGCACTGTAGAAGAAATAAATATCCAATTGCAATGAACTGCCAACAATGTTTTGGCTCTTCTATCAATCAACTGTTTCGATTAAAACTATTAATTCATGGCTAATGTGTTTTTGATAATAAAAAGTCTTTTTGATAATAAAAAGAATAAAGAACAATATCATAAAATGGCTTAATGACAGTTGAGAACAGTCAAACACTTCTCACTTACATTGGTTCTTGAGTTTGAATAGGGTTATCAGTGGGGAATTGTTGATTCACTGATTGACCCTTTTTATAAGACAAAACCCCTTCCTCAGAAACCTTTAATTTAGTTAGTTGTATATACCACTTAAAAAAAGGTACCGGTATTTCCAATGCTGCAACTCATTTGTACATCACTTTTAAAAAGCTAATGAAAAATAAAAACTTTATTTTAGTGATTCAATGTCAAGGTTACCAGCTGTAAAGAAGGTATGGGGAAGAGAAGGCAGGATAGCAGACAGTGTTGATAATGCTGATAAAACAGTAGGAGAAAGTCAAATAGCAGAAATAGATAAAAACAGACAGGAAACAATCTCAGCTTTATTTGCAGGAATACTGCCTGAAAAGGTTTGTAAAGATATAGAGTGTAATTGGCCCGAAAGGCACATTAACTTAAATTGGCATGGATGTTCATTTTCAACAAGGGTACTACAATAAATCCTTTTTAACTGCATTTCTGATATTGATGCAGGGGTAAAAAACATGTGGGATTAGGAACATAGTTCACACAATATCTAATTGTTACTTGACGTAATTTTTGTGGACACCTGTATTATTTCCTATTCAACATATAAATTACATATAATTTTCAAGAGAAAATTTACAATCTTTAAGCCTGATTGTGTATCCCAGCCAAAGTGACTTTTTAAAAATAAACTTATGAAAAAGTCGACAAGTATTGTCAAGACATCATGGATTCCTACTCCAATACAACAATAAGCTTCCTTAAAGTTAGTTCCCCAAAAAAAATCAAGTAAGATTTATTTTATCAAAATATAGAGGAAGTTAAATATGACTTTTATTTTGCAAGACCTGACCTCTTGGAAATTTATTTTAGCTGTTTTTATAATTATTTATGAAAATATTTTTCTGGATAGCATATACAATTTTTTTTGTAAATAATAGAATAATTTTGTATCTTTCAGAAAATATTTTTGTTAAGATCTGTATGGCACAAGAAAAAAAATTGAGATTTTCTTGTGGTAAAAATATACAAAGTCATTGGTGTTAAAAAAACATGATGTTTCCATGACATAAATGAGCTCAGAACATTATCCTTATGGTGTGACTGACATCTTTTATTTGATTTCTTGTATATTTTCTAATTTTAAAACATCCTTCAGGTTGAAAAGACAGACAGTTCAAATTCTGATCCTTTTTTCACTGATGAAGATAATTTTGATATCAAGAATGCGAAACCGTCATCTGCCTCTGATACAGGAGGATGGAGACAGCTTCATCAACTATCTATAAATAAACCATCTTTAGAGTTGACAGATAATAAAACTCTGAAAAAGGATGAAACTTTAAAAAATTTTGATGTGGATGAAAATCAGTCTTCACAAGATTCTTTTGGTGATATATTTAATTCAGAAGACCTGTGTGATAAACATCAAAGTGAAGAAGAATTTTTAGTAAAACATTCTAGTGACAATGACTTGATGCACTTGTTGGGAGCTGAAGCCAGTACAAATTTGTATGACGATTTTACTGAGCATAAGACAAACAGAGAAAATAGTACAGAATATACATCATTATATGATAATGATAATAACATATCTTGATTTATAAATAGACTTTTTATTAAATTATAAATACTCTGTGTTTTTCATAGAAAATTTAGTCACTGCTCTAGTTTATGATAAATAATGTCAATGGGAGATTTTGATACAGAAATTGGATAGCTTTGTTTTAGTTGTGATTTACTGGGTAGATTTCATACCTGCCAACTTAACCGATTTTGGTGGAGTTTGACATTCCAACCTGTTATCCTGATCAAGGTTCTAAAAACCCTCAAAATCTTTTTAAATAGATTCAATTATGTAAAAATTATTATTTGTCCTGATTTTTTTCACTTTTGCTGTTCAAAGGGAAACAATCTCAAATGCATTGGTTCTTTTGAAATTGGTTGATCTGGCAATCACAGAGTGATCAAAATGGTGACAATGTAAACTTTGACAAATTTTTTAGGGGGATGTTAAAATATTTAAACAAGAGCTTGGATAGGAGGCTTCAAAAGACTGGTAAATTGGCAATCAAAGAATGATCAGGTTTTTTTTTAACGTAATGGAGACTTGAAACATGCATTCACAATGGTACTTAGTTAGATACTCTCCCAACAGAATTACAATTCTGTCCCATTACTTCTAATGACGCAGCCAATGGATGATTCACTCCTGGCAAGAAAAATCTATTTATTTTGTCTAAAATTAGTTAAACAACAAAGAATGAATAGTTGCATGTAAAAAGCAACAGAATGTCTGTTTAAGGTAAAGAAATGAAATTTGATTTTATGAAGTTCAAGATTGTCAATTGAACCAAACTCACGAAAATTAAGTTTTATATTGAACAGAACATTTGAAGCAAGTAAATGTAAAGCATTCGTGATTAAGATTATAAAATAAGATTCTTAATGTGCATTGTATAAATAATGGCATTTATGTGTTAGAAGTTTTAGGATAGTATGGCACTAGTATGATTTATTGGACCGGATCATAACCCTATTGAGAGATTATCTGGCACATAGTTACTTTTAACCTAGAAATCAGTCTTTCCAAAGAAGAAGCCTTGTGCACAGGCAGTAAAAAGAGCCCTGGCACCAACCTTTCATGATGAAATGGTAAAACAGTTACATTTGCTAATATATTGTCATAACTTTATTTTTTTTGTCTTTTTCATATATATAAAATAACACAACTGAACATTGAAACATTATAAATATACAGCAGTAACCAATAACATTACAAAAAAACAAGTTTTAATGCTGTTGCACACAAAAAACCAGGCAACATTCTGCTGTTGAAAAAAAATTTGCCCACATTAAAATTTGAAAAGTTGGCAGGTATTAGATATGTCCATGTTGGGTCGGGTGATTTAATGGTAGATGACAATGCAGAGATGCTTAAATGAAGCCAAATCATTATTGTGTTTCTTATGCAAATGAGAATTTTTGCTTTTGCTCAAAATAAGAATTCACAGAAAAATTTAATCAGATTGCAAATAAGAAATAAAAGGTGATTGAAACTTCTTTAATATAAATATCAAATATACTGTAATGCAAATTATTTGACTTGTTTTCTAATATAAGTTTTAAAATGTGATAGTATGATTGTGTAAAGATTAATAACAAGAAAGTGAAAACTTACATGTTCTTTTCTGCTTCACAATTAAATGTAATCATAGATTTATTTGGGGGTGTAAAGTTTCCAGTTTTATATGTTTATTTCTACCCAGTTGACAAAATACAAGTATGGACTTAATTCCACTTGTACTTGCTCTTGTTTTGTGGTATTAATAAATGATCATTGGATGGTCTCCTTCTCCTGCACCTTGGAGCAGAATTTGAAAATGACCACCAAAACTAATGAACATGAATGATCCATATATGGTGTTTAAGTCAGAGAGACTGCACTCCACGATAAAAACAAAAGGAAAGTACAACAATAGAGGTCTCCACAAGGCCTTCAACAACGGTGAAACAGCACTCCTTGTGCAAAGCTGTAAATCGCCCCAAATTAACGTGTATACCTAAAATAATACTGCTCTTAACAGTGAATATAATGAAAAATTTACATGTGACAAAACATTTATACAAAGTCAAACCTATGACCACAATTCCTGCCGTGGGAGAGGCATATGAGACATTTTTGGGTTAAACTAGTTTAGTGCGATCCCAACATGTGGTCAAAGGAATATATTAAAGACAACAATAGCAATAACAGACTTACCATAAAAAGACTAACGGAAATTCATCAATTTCTACTGGAGAGTATACACATATGCAGAAGAATTTATTTTGAGTAAAATAACAGTAAAATATTCCTGCAGATACTGTCATCAATAGCCCTGCATTAACATATAACATAAAACAAACTGTAGGTCAACCACAGTGCATAATCAAGATAAATTCGATAGACTGTTACCGTATTTTAACATGCGTTCCTGTAGAGATTTTCAGTCATGTTTTCCTAGCAGAAACTTTTGTTAATTGAATTTTTTGCTTTAGAATATCATTTGCGTGACCCCCTACCAAAAATTGTAATTTTTGTTCAAATCTGAAATCAAACATGTCTTGTGCAACTTGGATTGGTTTCTGCTTCTGCTTCTGCCAGGCTATAATGGCCACAATCAACGAACTGATTATACTGCCATGGTTTGGTGCGCATAATAGACCACCTCCCTCCCCCCCCCCCCCAAAAAAAAATTGAAATTTAATTCAGCCTTGTCATCGAGGCTTTAAAGGCCTCGACTGACGGAGCTGATACGACCCCAGGGGGAGGGAGAGCGTTCCAATTCCGGATGGTTCTTGGGAAGAATGAGTGTTTTCTATAGTCACAGGATGCTGCTGGTACTTTGAAGGATTTGTCATGCATGTTTTGTGACAGTCTTTTCGGTGGTATTAGATGACCTTCCTTTGATATGGCCACTTTGTGGTTTTCTATTTTGAATAGCATTGTGAGTCTCGCTTTTTTCCTTCTTTGTTCAGGTGATGTCTATTTGAGATGTTGTAGCATCAGATTAACGCTGGAGTGGTTATGATGTTTGTTGAATACGTAATGAGTTCCTCTTCTTTGTACCATCTCAAGTCTGTCAATCTCTGTCTTAAGGTAGGGATCCAATACCGGACTGGCATGTTCTACAATTGGACGTACTAATGTTTTATATGCATTCTCTTTCACTGTAGTTGATCCTATATTTAAATTTCTTTTTAAGAAACCAGTTGTTTGATTTGCCTTGTTACAAATGTTATTTACATGATCATTCCATCTGAGATCGGATGTAAATCTGCAGCCTTGGTATTTTGTACTACTGACTGACTCAAGACTTTGGCCATGTAGGCTGTATAAAGTTGCAATAGTGTTGTTTATCCTGCTAATGGTAAGTACATTGCATTTGTCAGGGTGGAATGACATTTTCCATTTTGATTCCCATATTCCGAGTTTATCCAGATCTAGCTGTAAATCATGTGCATCTTTGTCTGATTATATCGTGAGGTATGCTATTGTGTCATCTTCAAATAGTCGGACTGTAGATTAAATTCCATCTGGCATGTCGTTAATGTAAAACGGGAATAGTGAGGGCACAAGTACTGAGCCTTTGGGTACTCCTGACTCTACATAAATATGAGATGAACTTTCTCAATCCACAACTACTGCTTGGGTTCTATTAGACGGGAAGCTAGCAATCCACTTATTTACATTCCTCGGATACCATAGTGTTCCAGCTTATGCATCAGGAGACTGTGACAAACCTTATCAAAGGCTTTCGAAAAGTCCATAATGAGAACATTCGTTTGCTTTCCTGCGCTCATGTTGTTGGTGATGTCATCCACAAATTCAATCAGCTGGGTTTCGCATGATCTTTTGCTACGAAATCCGTGTTGTAATGGATATAGAATGTTGAGGACATCTGCATGTTTCATAATATGACTAGTTATTATATGTTCCATGAGCTTACAGCAGATGCATGTCAGAGATATTGGTCGATAATTCTCTGCCTTCTATATCTCTCCTTTCTTGAAGACTGGGCTTACGTTGGCGTTCTTCTCTTCAGATGGTACTTCCCCAGTATTAAGTGATGTTGTAAAGATGATAGTTAGGATTGGGGCTATCTCGGTTGCAAGTTCTTTTAGTATTCTTGGTTTTAGGTTGTCTGGTCCTGACGCTTTATTTGGATTTATTTTTGTAAGTAGTTTCAGCACTCCATTTTCTGTAATGATTAGATCCTCAGCAGAAGGGTATTGACCTGGCATGTTACAACAAGATTTGAATTTTTCTGGACTATATGTTTCCCTGGAAGAGAATGCAGACTGAAACTGCTTATTCAGAATTGTAGCTTGGTCCACAGGATGGGAGTGTAGTACTCCATCACTACGTAGTGTTGCCACGCCGCTGCTATCAGTCTTCATATGTTTTATATAAGTCCAGAATTGTTTCATATTGCTGTGTTGTTGGGTTTCTTCTTTAGGTGTTACTATGTTTTCGATATACTTCCAATATGCACGGCGAAGTTCTTTCTGTACTTTTTGCCTGGCTTCTTTAAATTTTGATGTAATCTTAGGATCAGCTGACTTTTACGTTGCACATGAGAATTTTGGTCAAAGCCCTTCGTTTCAAATCATCAAATCAATGTCCATATCTTGCAATAGCATCTATACATTTGATTTCTCCGCCTTTTGCATCCCCCCATTCTAACTTCATGACAAAAGCTTTATTTCACCTTTGTTTTGATAAAAAGGAAATCGTAAGAAAATTGAAGGGGCAGGCAAAAGTGGGAAACAGGTCGAGAATATGGAAAAGACGGAATATTACACAAACTGTACATATAAAACTAGAAAAACATATCACTATGGAAAATGCAGACCTGGATGTGAACTCGTGTGGTCCAGAAAGGTAAGACGCACGTTCATTTCCCAATCCTGAATTTGTCATTTCAGGGCAAAGGGGAAGGCCTAAAGGGACCACAACCCACAAGCTAAGAAAGTGAACAGCCTGTTTTACGTTATCTGCAACCATACAGGGAAAGATCTGTCATTTTCTGTTGAACGCATATTCCATACTGGCCAACAAGATTGAGTGGTCGACCGTAAAATGTCTGGAGTGATATCTTCAGCCAAAATATCCCTTCATGTTTGAGCAGTTTATGTGTCAACGACTTCGCTCCGTATAGAAAATCGTTGTATTAGACACATGCTATTGAAAAACGTATGATAACCATGAAATAACCTGGATGAATCCGTTAGAAATTTAGATTCTATCTCAAAGTTGAAAAGTGCACGTTGTAGAGAGAGTCATTTGCAGCCTGTTTCAAAATACTTGTTGTATGGTCCACTAAAGTTAAACATAACTCGACTCAGCTTCGCCACTCTGCTTCATTCCTTAATGATGATTTATATAAAGTTAATATTGTTAATAACGCGGCTTGTAGCTCCGGCGCCACGCAAAACTGTGTACCACTATCTTCTCGAATGTAATAAATATTTTGCTACTCGTACAGAACTGTTGAATAGTTAACGATGGCTACCGAATAAGTATAAAATTGATGTCAATTTTTTTACAAACGAAAACACTGAATTAGACTGTTCAAAATCTCACAGTCATTAGAAATGTTCATCGCTATATCAAAGGTACCAAGAGATTCGTGATCGTCTAAGCACACGCCACATATTACAACATTTTTTTATTAAATAACTAGAAAATATCTCTTTTTTGATTGGATGAAACTATACCCGATTGCATTTGAGCAAACTTTA
>JAULBM010008792.1:0-11750 GCA_032357055.1 Geukensia granosissima
ATTATAGTGGAATTTCAGGGAAAGTCAAATTTCAGAGCCAAAAATGATCCCAAACCAAACATAGCCCTTAACTATAAAAGTTATTGAACGGAAACCTAACTGTCTACGGACGCCAATATGCCCATAACATAATACGACCACAAAATTTTTGCGGTCGTATAAAAATGACTGACTAACGAAAACATAGTTTATTCTAGTTCTCTATGGGATTTTCATTCAAAAACCGTCTTATCTAAATGACTTGCTCTATAGAAATGAAAGTTAAATAGAATGGTTTTAATGTCAAAACAGAGGCCATATTTGACAAAGGATATATAATTACTGTGTCATTTTTAGGCAAAATATACTGAGAAACATTCATAGTATTTCATACCAAATTGTTGACGACAATAGACAAAAAGTGATGGTATTAACTAGCATTGCCCTTTGTGCCATAGGAGTTTAAAATGATAATTTGACAAAACAAGACAAAAACGCAAATAATCATGAGTAGAGTTTAATGCATTCATGTTTACCATATTTACACCTTTGCTCACATATCACAGACAGAATAATAATGAAAAATCACAATCATTTGGATATATATAATAATATGGGGAAATATGCATCATTAAATAGAGAAATATACAGAAAGGGTGTTACCATGATAAATCACCTTGATAGTGGCACGGGTGGCTTGTGCCCCCCCCCCCCCCAAGAAAAAAAAACAGACAGAGAGAAGGTTGGAGGATTAAATAGAGTGGAGGAAAAACTTGCGAACAATTAATAATTTCCTAATTTCTAGGAGCTTCCAGGGGCTTTGCCCCCTCCCCCCAGCCCCTCCCTGGACCTGATTGGGACCCCTCACATACCATCCGTGCCCCCCCCCCCCAACGTAAAATCCTGGATCTGGGCTGAGTGGTACCACCCTTCTTGGTAGAACTGTTATAGGTTAATATCTGTTTGAACAATATTCTTACTTAGCCTTCAATTTTAGGGTCCACTTCTATCATTGTAAATGTCAAAAAAGTAAGATGATTGGTTGAAATGAAAAAAATTTGAAGCAATGAAAACTAAAAAAGGGGGAAGTCAAAATAACAGTGATTTATCACTTTAACACTCTTTCTGTACTATATGGAGAAATATTATAAAGAAATAAGAGATATTCCAAAATTACTTAAGTAATAAACATAAAAATTGTAAACACAATAAGAAATATTAGTCAAATATCATTAAGGGACCCATGATCTTGTTAATCAATGTTAAAAGACCCTTAAGGTGCGTTTTCACGATCAAACTCTTTTTCGTCAAACTAGCTCATGTTCTTTCATTTTTACATTTGCATGAGGGTTACTTCATGTAAAAATTCAAAACGTGAAATGAGCCAAAATAACCCCCACCATGAAAATTTCAGCGTTGAGAGTATGTATTTTATTTTTTTTTTTAAATAAATTCATAACTGTAGAAGTCCGTTACCTGCCCAAGGTCGGGGTTTCTCTCCGGGTACTAAGGCTTCCTCCACCAGTAAAACTGACTGAAATGAATTATTGTTGAAAATGGCGTTAAACCCCCATTCAAACAAACAAAAGCATAACTGTAGAAGTTTAAATTCTACTGTCATTTGCTGGGTGACTGTTTCATGGACAATCATGCCACATCTATTATTTTTATACAAAAGAGAGGTCTTCAAAGGCCATATTTTGGTCCCAAAAATAAATTCACATGATTTCAAAACATCATATTTTACTATTAATATTCACACCATCTTTCTATATCCTAATAATTGCAACGTACCAACACGGGAGTAAAGAATATTTTTATAACCAAAAAACTTTTTCACCAGATAAATTGCCTGAAACATTTATGAAGTTTTAACTGTAAAAATAAAGAGTTATAATTATACCTTTTTAGAGCCTGCTCAGAATACAGGAGGGAAACCATTCTACAGGTCTATATCAAATTCCAAGACTTGTATCATTTTTGAGTAACTAATCATTTAATAGTCAGAGCAGGTGGCCCAAATCATCTGGACCCAATACAACCCAAAGGGTCAACTTGACGTCTAAATGTGATTTATGATGTCATAATGAATCATCTTTGATATTATATCCAAAAATGTGCCTGATCAATAAAAATTGGACACCATCAAAAATTTAACTGGACTGTTATCACATATCTCAATTATAGTGGAATTTCAGGGAAAGTCAAATTTCAGAGCCAAAAATGATCCCAAACCAAACATAGCCCTTAACTATAACAAAACAAGAAAATAGAATTGCAGTTTTTTTAACCAATGCCATTAACAGGTTCTAAAAGGCCATTAAATTTACAGCTTTGAGCATAAAATAATCTATTACATATGTCTACATACAAAAATATACATGTTCGAAACTATATTGCACAGGAAGAATCACATAGACTTGACTAGGTTAACAATTACATAGGAGACTAATAATATTATCTTAATGTATTTCTCTATGCATATGTCAGCTGACCTCTTTCGTGTTGTTATATTATTTCTATATGATGACAGGACATATGACCCAAAATTGGTAAGTGTTAACTTATCACCGACGCCATAATGTTTGATATTAGACCAAACAATTCCAACTGCAAAATTGTTCAAATAAAATATGATAAATTAATTATCTTGTTTGAACATATTAGATATTGTCAAATATAAGTTGTTTGGAAAAAAATGAAGCTTTTTGGTTAATTTGTTAGTGTCGCTTGCCAAGGAAATTTCCAAATTATACATATTTTTCCTCACTGCTAATATTTGACAATATATACATGTAAAAATCAATGAAAAATATATATATAAACAAAATAATGAAAATTAAGAAACAAATATGGTGACAAGGATTTAAAAAAAATGAATAACTGACCATTACATTGAAGCCATTTTAACCATAAAGACCATTTCCCCTTCATGCATATTTTATTTTAAGCAAGTTGGAGAGGGTACACAGCCAAATGGCCACGCATGAATTTCATGCATAAAATTTTTTGAATCATTTTCATGCAAATTACTTATGAATTTGTGTGAAAATTTTTTCATGTTGTTTTGACACAAATACCCACAAAATCCATGTGAAATTTTTCGTGTCATTTTCACATGTAAATATTTTCATGTGAATTTGATGCATAAATTTTTTGCATCAAATTCATGTTTTTTTTAAATGTGATATTCATGCAAAAAACAATTTCCAATGAAAAAATGTCAAAAAATTCCACACTACATGCGAAAAAAAATTAATGCAAATTTGACACAAAAATAACATAAATATTATGTGAATTTTTTCCCATGAATTACATGCGCTGCTCCATTTGTTATTAAATCGTGTGAAAAATTATCACAATGCAAATTTTATGCATGGCACATTTGGCTATGTACCTTAACTAAATATTATTATTGGCTAACAGGAATAATCCAGTCAATATTCTGCTAACTATATCACTAAACAACATGTTCAATACAGGGAGCTCTACATTTGAGTCAGTTATAGACAAATGGTTTTCGTTTTCATTGATTCTGGGGTCTAAAAAAACAACAGTTAGCCCTCCTAATGGAAATTTCAAGAAACAGCCATTCAATGTTTGACCTAGGAAGCAAAAGTATACATTTTATAAAAATACATACTTGATTTTATACCCAATAAATGTAGAAATAACATTCATTTGTTATAATGCATAAAATTCATTCTAAAATTTGCAATATGAAAAACATAAATATTGTGGGAAAAAATACTCTCAAACATCAATACTTATGTATAATTTCTACATTATATAAAATAAACTACATTCATTTCTTGATAGTATTTTCATGTATATCAAACACTTAAATCACCAACTGTTAGATATGAAATACATGTAATAATAAAAATCCATTTCATTTTATACATGTGACACTTAAAAGGCTAAAATTAAATATTCAAAATGCAAAAGAATTGTTAGTTTCCTATCAAGATCAATCTGAAGAATAATTTATTTTTACTTGACAATCACGTGATTGTCAAGTATATTGGTTGGTCGCAATTTCTTTCACTTGATTGTTTGTGAAAACAGCAGTATGTATGGTGTCAAAAAAATATGATGTAGTTTCCCTCATATCGTAGATGTACCTTTTGTAGCTTTTATCGAAAAATACGCTGTTTTTTTTTTAATGTTTTAAGATGTTTTACGTGTAAATAGGCGACACACAAGCAGCCATGCCTTTGTTGTCAGTGTTCTATAAATAGCTGCACCCATATATTTAAGTTGTAAACAGAATGTTATCTCAATGATTCAATGACCTATTTTTATTTTTAGTTTACCATGCATTTTAATGTGTTGTATCGTCTGCATTTCGTGTTTAACCTATCAATTTCCAGGTTTATTTCATATTTTAGGGCTAATGTGGGGATTTATTATTCATTCATTGTTTGCATTAGGGTGAAATCAGTGTTTCGCCCATTCATATACATATTTTAGAAAATGCTATTTCAATAGAGAACTATATATTGCCATGCAATACCCTCAGAATGCTTGTTATCTTGTGTTTACAAGATAATGGTGATTTTCAAGTATCATGCTATGCACGACCTTTCATTACTTTCTTGGTTAAAATAATTTTTTTTTAATGTTTTCTTCTGATGTTTCTGTCGCTGTTTGGATTGATAGGTTATGACTATTAAAATTACAAATGTAGAATTAAGAGTTAAAAAATATTTCTTCAAATGGTTCTTTGAGATGTTTTTTTTTTAATGAAATTAATCAATAATAAATGGAAGGTTCACAGGCATATAGAATGTCATAACCAGAGAGTTAAAAAATCATTAATTTTGCCCTTTTAGAATAAAATATTGTCTAAAACCCACATCTGAATAGTGACACCATCAATCAAAGTCCGCTATATTGCTTGTTTTGATATTTCAGATCCGCTGATTGATAATCACCTTTTCCCTAATTCTTATGGGATTGTTTTGCCAATCGATCTATTTTGAAAGTGATTATCGACCTGTGTGCACTGATTATCAACACCACATTAAATTTAGTGGACTTTGATTGGCGACGTCACTATTAAGCTGGTTTTTTTAGAAAATATTGTATGCTGCTGGATAATAATGTGGATAATAACTGGGGCAAGGTAAAACGTTCTACTTGATTTAAGGGGCTTCAATAATAAAGAGACCAATACACAGCAAAATGTGCCACGCATATAATTCGCATGAAATTGACACAAATTTCATGCGAAAATTTTCACACAATTTAATAACAAATCAAGCAGCGATGTAATTTGTGCCAAAAATTACGTATGATATATGTGTCATTTTCATGTCGAATTCACACAAATTTTTTGTTCGCATGTGATGTCAGGGCCCGTATACAGGGTTTTCTAAAGGGGGGTGCTAACCTGAAGGCCGGGGGTCTGGGGCCGCCTAGGTTCCAGAAAATGTTAATTGAGAAACTGGATACCTTTAGATTGATTGAAAATTTCAAACAAAGTCTGAAATAAAGAAACAGTCCCAAAAAATCTCGACTTTAATAGTCACAATTGCATCAAAACCACGAGTGCTTGCTTGTTGGTTTTCAAAGGGGGTGCGACCGCACCCCCTGCACCCCCCCTGTATACGGGCCTGGATGTGGAATTTTTCAACATTTTTTCATGCGAAATTTATTATTTGCATGAAATATCATGTTCTAAAAACACGAATTTGATGCAAAAAATTTTCCCATTCAATTCACATCAAAATATTTACGTGTGAGAATGACACGAAAAATTTGGCATGGATTTGTGTGCATTTTTCATGTCAAAATGACATGAAAAAATATTTTGCATGAAATTCATGTGCGGCACATTTGGCTGTGTATTACAAAGAATTGTCAACTGAAAAGTGAGAATTTTGTATAGAGGTATTGCAGGAAAGCAAATCATGTGAATTGCAAGAATTGGTGCCAAATTATAATATTTTAAAAATAATAATGCCCGAAATTGCTTCCCAATCCCTAACCCCCTGCAGATATATTTAAATCTGAACAGCCCTTGCTCATATACCAAACAACACTGTTACTTCACTGAATTTCAACAATTTACATCATTATACTTTTAAACACTTTCACAATACATTTTTTTTTCAAAGAATTAATTTCATTTACTTCACGATCAATTTCCTTCACAGAAAATGCTCTTAAAATCGATTTCAATTCATTCAAAAATGCTTGAGATAGGATTAAATAAGATAAAAAAAAATTACAACAATTAACCACAAGAGTCAAAGAACAATATATTAAAATTAATTAACAACAAATAATAACAACATATCTAATTGCACTTAGAGAAATATTCATTGTTCTCATCATTTAGAGTATAGTCCTAATGTAAAAGTTATCGAGAGAAAATAAAATATTATTGTAACAAAAAAGTTAACAAATGCTTATCTTACACTAAATAATTCACAACTTTATAACAGCATTTGAAATAAAAACTTGTTTTCAATGTACAACCAATACCCCAATGTTTATCAACACACATTTTTTTGTATATAAGATATCTGGGAATTCTTGCTTCATTTAGTTAAACAAAATTTTGAGTGCATATTCATTACTGCCTTCATTTCTTATGGATTAGCATGCACGTATTTAGTGAAAACATTTTTATTTAAACCAATAAGAACAGATGTGCAGCCTATTCAAATTAAGGAGAGCATAGTACCATGACTAAAATGAAAAACAAATAAATACTGGGACTTCTTTCCCTTTATGATCGTTATTCCTTCAACCTTAAGTTTTTTAAAAATATTTATCATATACATAATTATACTCAGTATTATATAAAGGAAGTTTGCATATACAATACTGAACAAACTCTACCAGCAGTAATTTAGTACTGTAAATGATATTGATATCACCACGCCTGTATCGAGAGGTGTCAAGTCTCACGATCTCAGCGGGAGCCTACCGCAAATTTTACGAAAAACACAGAATCTCCCGCAACCGTGCCCATCTCAAGCCAGGAGTTAGAATCTCCCGCGCATTTAAGTCCTGGATTGACAAATCTTGCTTTTGACTTGTCAAGTGCAAGTGGATGCATACTCGGTCCTGAAATGGTATTTTTGTCCGTGGTACTAGATCTTTGTCAGAAAAACTTTATGAATCTAGCGCTCAACATGCAAAGCGTTTAATACTGGAAAGAGTCGATATATTTCTTACTGATAAAAAATTCATATCAAATTCCAGTCCATCTAAACGAGGCTCTCAGTTCGGGAAACAAAGTAGACGGTAATGAAATTCTATGTGAATTCAGGTGTAAATGATTAAATATATTTCTTATAATACTGCAAAAAGACCTACAACATGCTAGTGGGTGCCACCTGAACTGTGAAATTGACTTTTTAAAACATAAACAAATACAGTACTTAATAAATACATTGGTAGAACTTGTGTATACTGAGAAGGATATAATAAAAAGAAGTTTCTTTCTTTATTTTTTAAATTTGTTTTCCGGGTAGGTACTACGGTAAATCTCCCTCATTGAAAAATTTTTTTGAGGGAGATCTCCCTCAAAGGACTTTTCGAAAGTTGACACCTCTGTCTCTAATGTTGTGGCAAAATTCGTTTGGTGTACTATAGTAATCTATATGGTGCTTTCTTTATCATCAAGAAACCTAATTTCTAACAATTTTTTTTATGAATGTGACCTTAAACATGAACATTTTTTTCAAGAAATCTCTAAGGTTTTTACATACTTGATATGTATACATGTAGTTATTGCAAAGGTTTTGATTCAGATATAAACTTATTTTCACAAAATTTCTTAAGTATTCTTTGTGACTGTGACCTTTACCTTGAACATATTTTCCTTCAGAAGGGTTCTTACATGCTTAATATTAAACAATATCTGAAAGTTTCATAAAAATCGGATGTAAACTTTGGAAGTTATCCTCCAGGATCCTTATTTTTAGAAAATTTACTAAGTATTTTTGGCAACTTCGACCTTGACCTTGAACAGATTTTCACAGAATTTAAAAGGGTTCTCATTTGCTTGATATATAACATTAATATCCTAGAGTTTCATTTGAATCTGATGTAAACTTTGGGAGTTATCATCCAGGATCCTTATTTTAAGAAAATTTTCTAAGTATTTTTTGGAACTGTGACCTTGACCTTGAATGGATTTTCCTAACAATCAATAGGGTTCTCACTTGCTTGATATATAGCAATATCCTAAAGTTTTATTTGAATCGGATGTAAACTTTTGGAGTTATCATCTGTACACATTATTTTTACAAAATTTTCTAAGTATTTTTTGCGACTGTGACCTTGACCTTGAATTGATTTTCCCCAAAATCAATAGAATTCTTACTTGCTTGATATTTAACAATATCCTAAAAGTTTCATTTGAAACTGATGTAAACTTTTAGAAATATCATCTGGAAACCTTAATTTTACAAATTTTCTAAGTATTTTTTGCAACTATGACCTTGACCTTGAACAGATTTACCCCAAAATCATAAGGGTTCTCACTTGCTTGACATATAACAATATCCCAAAAGTTTCATTTGAATCGGATGTAAACTTTTGGAGTTATCATCCAGAAACCTTAATGTTACAAAATTTCTAAGTATTTTTAGCGACTGTGACCTTGAATGGATTTGACCCAAAATCAATAGGGGTCTCACCTGCTTGATATATAACAATATCCTAAAGTTTTATTTGAATCGGATGTAAACTTTTGGAGTTATCGTCCAGAAACCAAGAATCACACCCGGCCATCCGCCCGCCTGTCATCATCAAACCAATAGCAATCGTTGCAATTCAGCTAAAAAGTTGGGCTATTTTACAATGGGGGATGATTTTACTAAAATCGGGGCATTTTTGACATGAGCAATTTTACAGTGGGGGATTTTGACTTGAGTTCCTATGAGATAAACAAATATTCTTACAAATATTCTTACAAAGAACAACTTTCATTTGTTTTTGGGATACACAATAGGGCCACCAAACCCAGGGTGAATTTACAGCAAGCAGACCTTTTATCACCATAACCAGTGTATGCTTTGTTGCTTATATAGCAACATTTTTATAAGCTGATCGTAACTTCACAATCTTGGATGAAATAGAACCGAATTTATCTCAATAAAAATTCTTCTAAAAACAGACCAGACAGACAATAGACACCAACCAATGATTTTTACTACACAACTCAAAAGTAGAAGAACTCAAATGAATTAAAGCCATCAATGTCTCCAATTTGGGTGACACTTCTGCCCTATCAGTTCTTTTTGCTTTCTGATGTCAGATTTTCTGGGAAATTCTAGCCAGTTGCTGCATGCGAAGATGATATGAAAATAGGAGATGTGGCATGATTGGCCATGGGACAGCCACCCAGCAAATGACAGTAGAATTTAAACTTCTACAGGTTCCATTATGACCTTCAACAATGAACCAGTGTCCATACCATAACGGAAGCTGTAAAAGAGCTCAAAATACAAAATGTGAAACTATACATAAAACATGACAACTGACCTAATCTAATGAAAAAATGGTGAACATATAACAATAAATGACTATTAAAACATTGACAACCACTGGACTACAGGTTCCTGGCTTGGGACAGGCACATTATTATGTGGTGGGGTTTAACGGGTTTGTGAGCACTCAACCCTCCCCTTTTGACTTGTTGGATCAGTGATGAAACATGAAACAGATAAACTAAAACCACAACACCATTGGTGCACTGAACTTAATAAACCCAAAGACTTAGAATGCTCGCAAAAGCTAGCTCAAATTGTGGCCAATAGCAATGAACATAAAACATGAAGAATTACAGATAATATGATAATAATAGACTCATCATTTCCCATTTTTGTCATTATTATCAACATGACTGTATGAGATTTTTAATTACTTATCAAAATTTTACCTGTACACCTTATATTAAATTGTTGCAATAGTGTTTACACTCAGGTGGTTATTTTGTTGATAACTTCACAGGTTAGATTGTTAAATATTGGAGCAATTTCTTCTTTTCTTAACCTGGGATGCATACGTATGTTTTTGTCTTCCATATGGAAAGGTATCTAAATATAATGTGAAAAAAACCTACATATTGATATTTTTAAAATCCAGAATATTTACCAAGAAAAAAAATAAGTTTGACAGTGTGATGCACATAAATAAAATGAACAAAAAGACTGATTTTGCAAAAAATTGTAAGGTGAAATGAAAAAAAGGGTGCTTTCTATTATGTGGCTAGAACCGTGATAGAACCATTTTCTGCTGACTACTTCTGGTTCATCTCAATAGACAAACCACTTGAACCGAGCTCGTGCAGTTCTTGTTCCATTTTCTTTTCAACTGGTGCAATCGGTACAAAAGGTTAAGGGAAATGGTTATCCTCAAGCTACATGTTTTTGTGGTATTATTTGCCGATTATGATGTCAAAAATGCCGTAGGTTTAGCACTTGAACAACGAATTCCTATGTTGTACGAAAACATATGATTTGACAATAAATTCACCATTACAGGTACGTTAACATACTGCCCCATATGGGAGACAAATCATATAAATCCAGAGATATGAAAAGACTCCCACATGATACGAGTAGTAAGAAATCAAGGTTGGTAATTTTAATTGAAAATTTGGAAAGTGGTCATTGATCTATAAGAGGTGTTTTCATTATTCCCTGGTGTGTTATGGTACATATCAACTTCTAATTCTCAAAGACTGTTATTATACTTCTTTTAGTGTTGTTTGATATTATCATATGCGGGTATTGAACCTATATATATATATTATATAGCAACCACTTCATCTTCACGCACCCTGAGACGTGTATTATTAAATAATATGCAAAAATCTGCCCTAATAAGTAAAAAACTGCATGATCTATACAGTTTTATCTTTTCTTCTCATATTAATTACATTTTCATATGGCTACTTCGGACCAGGGTCGTAAGTTCATACGGCCCTGTTTGATAATATTTTCATACGGATACTCAGACAGGGGCAATAAGTACGTACGGACCAGGGCCATAAGTACTTAAGGCCCTGGAACTGTGTTCATACGGCCATGTTATATTTTTTAATAAAAGTGTTACGAACTGGCTGTTTATGTATTGGCCATGGTATAGATTCTCGGTCAGAAGTATTGGACCCTAGTCCCTTGCGGGCCTTGGGCCAATTCTACTAACCTCGAATCTATACCAGGGCCAATACAGAAACAGCCAGTTAGTAATACTATAATACAAAATGCTGCTATATATGTAGATTTTTTCATGGAAACATTACAGCTGCAGAATTTAACTTGAAAATTGGTCCATTCAATCTCAATGTGTCAAACTTATCTACGAAGGAGCAAGTTCGACATTGTTGTTTTGATATTAAACTGTATTTTGTTTGTATAGATATAAGGAACCTTTAATTATACTTTAATAATTTTAAAAAAATCCCTTAATTTCATTCAGTGCAGATATTTTTGAAAACAATTTTCGGCCATGCAAGCCTTTGTGAATAGAAATAAAAAGGCCGGAGAGGAGAATATTTACTGTTTATCTTAATAATATAAATGGATGTTCTCGACCAGTGAAGGTACATTCGACTAAATTGTAGATATAATCGGAAAGGGCCTAGTAATTCCGATTGTTTTTTCCTATTTTTCTTATCAAAACAAACTATACGACGCGAAATTGGAATTGGAATTGATACGGCTATGTACCCACCAAACACGAAACATTTATAAAACGTTTTATAATGGTTTCTAAAAGGTTGGTTAATAAAAAACATTTAT
>JAULBM010008803.1:0-11750 GCA_032357055.1 Geukensia granosissima
TCAAAAATGGACTCGTATCCACTCCCTACGGAAAATGGTCCCTCAAAATAAAAAGTGATGGTATTCAAATGTAATAACAAACTATGAGATTAATATACAATGTAAAACAATAGCATTTAAACATAAAAACAAAGACATTCTCTGGATTACAGGTTCCTAGTTTGTGGCATAAACATAAAGGTTGTGGCGAGGTTAACATGTTTGTGACTACTGATCCATCCTAAACAGGGACAGTAGTGAGCTGGCACGGTAAAAATCTGGCTCAGCGTTTCGGTCTAGTACAAAGCAGGATACAATCACATGATATACTCTCGTCCGTAATATGTATGGAATATTTTCACTGGACTTTAAGCAACATTCAATAAATCAACCATTCCTCGTGAAATACTCTAAAACGCCCAAATTAAAGAAACGTGGATACATTAAATAATATAGCTCTTCCCTGAATATTATCAAAATGTTAATGTAACAAAACATTTAACACAACGACAAACCTATGACCATAATTTCTGACTAAGGACAGGCACATAAGACATGTGATGGGATTCAACTAGTGGTATCCCAACCCTCCCCCGACGAGTGGTCAAAGTGGAATCCCAACCCTCCCCCGACGAGTGGTCAAAGTGGGATCCCAACCTCCCCCGACGAGTGGTCAAAGTGGGATCCCAACCTCCCCCAACGAGTGATCAAATATAGAAAAAGAAGATAGGGTATGATTGTCTTTGAGACAGTCATTCTAAACGTGTAAATAACAAACATCGACAGGTTGTCCTAAGGCCTTCAAAAATGGACTCGTATCCACTCCCTACGGAAAATGGTCCCTCAAAATAAAAAGTGATGGTATTCAAATGTAATAATAAACTACGAGATTAATATACAATGTAAAACAATAGCATTTAAACATAAAAACAAAGACATTCTCTGGATTACAGGTTCCTACCTTGTGGCATATACATAAAGGTTGTGGCGAGGTTAAACATGTTTGTGACTACTCATCCATCCTAAACAGGGACAGTAGTGTAACAAAACGGAATTTTATATAAACTTTGAAATTCAACTGCATATGATTAAACTTTTGAAGTTGATACAAAGTACGCAGACAATTACAAATAAAACAAGAGACAACCAGATGTATCGATCTTGAATGTAAGCTCTTGTTTCTGACAGCTAGTTGATGTAAATTATTGAGCAGAGAGTCAAGGTTGACACCAAAGATACAATATTTAAAGGTCGTTATATTATAGAGATAACGAGCTTGTATAACTTTATTTAAATAACTGAAAAATCTCAATGGATTGTGTTTTATTTAAGCCGAACTATAAAATCAGACAGAAATTCAACAATACGATTACAGAGTACCTGATTTACAATAAATATACTATACAAAAATACAAGACTAAGCTACTTCTTAATTGAATGGTTACAGTTACTAAAGCTTCTCAACACGAGATGTTATGAAACACATGTCCCACGATTTAATACTCTGTTGTCAATAAAAGTGATTATAGAAAGATGTATGTGATGTCAAATTATTAATATTTGTGTAAGGAAGCGATTAGTGTATTAATATCTCTACTTACAAAGCCAGGTTTCGTGTTCTGTCTGTAACGTCGAACCTGTACCCTTTGTGAATAAGTTTGTTGAACTTAACAGTAAGACTTAATGGATCATTTTAAAATTGCTATGCTTTATATGTCATGTTCTACAGAATGTGTTATCCATTGTAATTAAATTCTGTATTTTTGTATTAAATCTTTGTAACGTCATTGAATTTTGTGGAAGTTTTGAGATGCTTCTGTATACCTGTCTTGAGCAAAAGTTTTAAAAAGTTAGATGTAGGATGCGATCATTTAAGTGAAAACTTTAGTGCAAACACGGGCAAAGCAATCCGCTGTGAAATGTAAATATCATATGAAAGGAACAAAGGCACATCCCAATCAATACACGGGAAGTTAATTGTAGGTAAGAAAAACCTTCCCTTTTATAAAAAATTCCAGTGAATAAAAAACCCTTTTAATTTTTTTCAATCCAAATCTAATAGAGAAAACTTTCATTACCAATATTAGTTTTATTAAAGGTGAGTTCTTTTGGATGAACGTCTTTTGCAAATAAATGAAAATATGGATTATTTAAAGCTAAAACATCTTCTTAAATTATTATTTAACTGGTCCACTTTTAGTTTGTTTGAAATTTGTCTTGTCTCTTTGGACTATGCATTTATGATCTTTGGAATGGGTATTCTACACTGAACTTATTCCTGTTAAGAAAGGCTTTTCATTTTTTACACAAATTGTGATAATATAACAAATATATCTGCAATGTTCATTTGAAGTGTTAGGACCATAAACTAAACGCTCAGATGAGACAACAATGGTGATCGTGTCTTTTGAAAGAGAGAACTTAAGGTAAAGACACCAAACAAACGCGACCCCTTATCTAGAAATACTTACACATTAACTTCGATGGTTGGTTGACATGGAGTCTGACAGGAGAAGATCTCTCCTCCACAACATTGTATTCTTCCATTTTCTGTCAATTTATTAAGTGGATTTTGGAAGGAAATAAAGTCAATGGACAGGTAGACAGCCTTGGTAAAACTAAAAAACTATTTAAAGTTGTTAATTATTAGAATGCATATGAAGTTTAAGCATTTGTGCGACTATTAAAATATTATGATCTGTCATCGTCTTTTCTAAGATGGCGTATTTTTTCGTTAGGTGTCTATCTTTTGACATTCCAATCTGTGTGATTGATGTTTAAAGGCTTGTGGCGAAAGAGTTTATGTTCTATTTTGTGTCATTTATTCATTTTAAGCAATTAAATACCTATTATTTTGAACACAAGAGAGGTCCTAGGATCTAAAATCTCTTTTTTTGTTCGTTACTTCATTTTTCGTCCCAATAAGGCAATATTTTTTCGTTAAATTAGTCCAAGTGAGTAATTTCAGAAAACATGCTTTTACACATTTACACACATTTAATTATTGTTAATCGACTATTGATATTGCTGTCCTTTGCATTTCTATGTGCAGCACATTATTGTTTCTTACACCTTAGTTTTATTATTTAATGTTATGTTGTGTAACTGACGAACTATGGTAGTGTCACGGTTTTCTTGTGAACAAAACTTCAGTTTTTAATTTTATGTGAAATCTGATCTTGATTCGCGAATAGAAAAAAGTCATTGAAGAATTCCACAAGATAATCAACTGCATATCAAAGATGCTTCATACAAATACGACTTAATAACCTGATATCGGTAAATATTATATGGGAAGATTTTCTAATTACTTCATTGGTTGAAACAGTCACGTGATTACAATAATGAAAAACGTACGGATTCAGTTTTACTATTTTTAGATGATATTGACTCGGTTTTACTATTTTTAGATGATATTGACTCGGTGTTTCTATTTTTAAATTGATATTGACTCGGAGTTACTAAATTTAGATCTGGATATGTAGTCCGTAGAATTTGAAAGATTTAATGAATAATTTTTAAATTTCCCTACAAGACAAGTATCAAATAGAACATTCAGGCCCTGTATTTTATTATGTTTCATTGAAGCCTTAAAAAATGTCCGTGTTTACATATATAATATAAAAATTAAGGACTTTTGTCTCGGTCAATACATTATATATGGACCTGGAAGAGTGATATTGACCGTGGACTTCGTCCTTGGTCGATATCACTCTTCCAAGTCCATATATAATGTATTGACCTCAACAAAAGTCCATAATTGATAAATATGATACAATACATGTGAAGTATATCCTTTATTTAGGTTAACAGTAAATTTATTTCTCTGTCATTTGTCAGTATAAAACCACCAGGATTTAATCAAATAAAAGACATATTTAAGTACAAACAACTAGCAACGATGCAAAAAAACTGGCACATTCTAATACTGATGCCATAATTAAGAGGTACTCAATGACTGATAAATAGACTGATGCAGCTTCAAGAAGACATACTGTAAGCAAAACTTACATAGGTAAACCCTGCTGCACCATCCCAGTTTTTCACAGTGAATTATCTGCCCTTGAAATGAGCAGAGATGATTTACCTTCATATATATATCTACACATTGTGTCTTAAGTTTATGTAAAGTTTAATTGAAATCCATTCAAAGTTTTAAGAGGATATGCATTTTCAATGTATGTGGACAGATGAACAGATGGACAGGGTGATTCCAATTTAGCCCTTTACTTTATTTTCAGGGGTATAACAATTGCCATTTCAAGTATATATTACAAATCCTCACTAGGTGTGTTTTGATTTGTTCAAATTACTTAAATATGTTTTCGTTATTTTGTGTGCATCTATTCAAATAAATATGCACATAAGACTTTGAAAGTTGTAGCTGAAGTGGTCTCTTCTAAAAACTGCTGTAAAAACAGCAAAATTTATTGTCAAACTTTTGCTTTGTAATTTTATCATTTAAAACATAAAAAAGAAAAACAGGAAAAAATAATAAAAGAGCATTAAAATCCTAACAAGAAGAATTCCAGCTACATTGAGAGCTTTTGGAGACCTCTAAATGTTTAAATCTAACAGGTTTTCTATGTAGAAAATGTAGCTGTGACACAGTCCCTTTGATCTACCAGATATGCTACAAACATCAATCACCTTCATAAAGATATTATTGTACCATGCATTTGTCCGATCTTAAATTAAGGCTCTCTAATTATATCTATTTTACCATGCAATTGTCCCATCTTTAATTTAGGCTGTTGTGGGTGCAACAGTAGACAATTGAGCTTCAACAGTCCAGTGTAAACCAGACTTTTTTCAAAATACAAATGCTCAAGTGGCATAGTGTTACACTGAAGTTACTAAATACAAATTTAAGGTTTTCATTTATACATGTACAAGTAACCAAGCAATATACATATATAGAAGAAAATTTGCCATGCTTTTAGCAAAAGTGGAAAACAACAAATCTATTTCTTCTACATCTAACTAATCTATGAAAAGGCAATAATAAGTACTTTTACTTTTCTTTTGAAGTTTTATACTTCAAATTGCAATACCATTGGAAGCTTGAATAATTGTAACTTAAGAGTTCTGCACTATTTGATCACAAAAGTAACACAAAATAAATGCCAAATTAACAAATTTAATATGCAAGCAATATGTATAACAAACTAATGCTTCATTTCTCACCAAAATGAAACATTCAAAGGGAAGTAACTCTTAAACAGGAAAATTAATGATGATATACATATACAATGAAGCTAAGACATCTGCAATCTTGATAGTAGCAAAATAAGTGTGAAAAATACATTACCATGCAAGCAATGATGAGGCTAGGTAGAAATTTCCAGGTATACATCTTAATTATCCCACTAATTATCAAATAAATAAAATCTTAATTGGATTAGAGCATCTCCATACTAAAATTCTCTGGAGGATATTATACTATCTCTCTCTCGTCATAAAGTTACACAGTTTATGAAGGAATTATCTTTATCTCTTTAATGTTCATGATTTAAATTGACAAGTTTAAAAACTTTTTTCTCAAGACCATCAATGTTTGGTTTGTATTTACTCTTACAGTATATTTATATATATACTAATTTACATGATTGACAATAGTCAATGTCAAAGTCTTCTACGACAGACAGGTAAACAACCAATAGAAACAGGTAACAGGTAGTTGTATTCCCAAAGCGTATTTTTATTTGAATGAAATCTTTAAAGGGCTTGTTTAACTATCACAGTAGTATATATAGACTGTTATGTGTAATCATTAATGTACAATTTTGCTATTTTAGGGATCATCATTACAATAAACGGCTATATAATGTAAAAAGTGTTCAACTGACAAAATATTCGAGACCTTCCATCACCGATACTTTCCTGAAAATCTGACAAAAACAAGCATTCTTATAGTTAACTTTAAATATAACAGTGCTAGATTTTGGGTCTGATAAGATAAAAAAATTTGAAAATAGTCTATCCTATATTGAATAAAGAATAAAGCCATTAAACCTTACAATTTCTTTTATCTGTTCTAAATAGATAAGATTTTGCAAACTGAAAATTACTTAACCATTTTGACTTAATAGTTTAATTAAATGTGTTAACAGAAATTGGTTTTTGGATCAAAATTACCACATCCCAAGCTATCCATATCTTGTGATATCATTACTCTTTCATGAAGAACTACATTCAAACTTCATTCTAACATTAAAATTCAGTAACACTGTAGGGTGGCGAGGGTAAAGAAATAGGCTGTCGTGATAATCTATGTGCAGGAAGAACACCTGTTAATGTACAAATATATTTATACTCAACCAGCCTGAGAATGCATGGTCAGAATTAAGAAATAAGCTACTTGGTTTGTCTGACAGGGTAGACCCTTTGTAAAGGGGTGTCTGTTGGTTGCTCAGGATGTATAAGTTCTCAATGTTACTTCTAAGTGCCATGTTTGAAGAAGGACAGCACATTAAAATCCCTTTGCCACAGCTTTTAATGATTGGTCCATTGGTGGCCAGTTGCTGACCCTAAGGTCAGATCATTATTTTTCGATCAAAATGTTGCAGTTCATTCATGAACTATCTATGCATTAAATTTACTAATGATATTTTAACTACCTTCAACCTAAACCTTAACATCTACAATTATAACAATGAAATTTTATTAAGAAATTCAAAGTCAATGACCCATGAACCAGATGACCCTGAGATAGTGGCATCAGTTTTGCATCAAAATAATGCTGTTTATATCATGAATTTTCTAAAATATGTACCAAGCTACATAACTAAATTTAATCTGAACCCATACCTCATGAGATGGACATACAGAAGGAAGAACTATATGGCTGGCCTGCCAAGCAGCTGGGGCATAAATATAGCAAAGAATGACAATCTGTCTTGCTTTTAGACCTGCATAGAAACCCCTTCATAACATTGAAAAAGAGACTGTTAAATGTTTTAAGAGTTTCTCTAATGTATTATGCATGAGACAAGCCTGACTGTCTTTGGCTATATATATATAATCAGAACCACATCAAAACATCTCAGCGAAAATTTCTCTTGATCTGTGTATACCTTTCATTAAGTATGACATCTTAAACAAAACACCTTACATCACTCTGTAAACACACTCTAAGTACATAGGGTATCGTATAGTACTATCAAAACATGGCTACTATCCTGTTGGTCTTACTATTATTGACAGTAATATGTGGCGACAATCACAACTCCCCTAAGACTGAACAATACGATGTTAACCTATTATGACAATACCCCAATTTTACATGTCTTGTTGACGGGAAAATTACCCCATGATGGAGAACCAATGAAATCTGATATATCTCGTCAAGTGTACTGGTAAATTTATCCATGAGAATCCTTTATAGTATATTTGGATTTGAATTCATGAATACCCCATTTATCTGACAACACAGTGTTAATTTGAAAATAATAAGGTTAGAAATCATAGTCGTCTGTAAACTTATTAAATCACCATTATAGAACATGCTGATTGTCAGGTCCCAAACAGGAAACTGGTTACTTTATCTAAGTGTCCTCTTTAAGGTCAAGGTTAAACAGTGGTGTTCTTTTTTAGCATATGCTATCCATAGACTTCAATTTTGGTGGCAGGAGACCTTCCTGTTGCTTAAAGTCAAATTTTCATAATATTAAAATTTGGGTTTTTTGTAGCACTCATAGTAATAAAAGTTGAAATGCCAAGATTTCTTAATATTAAATGCAATAATGATAAATTTTCACAATTCAAAATTAAAACATTTACTTTTCCTGGTTAAAAGAAGATAAATCCAAAATTTTGGCCTCTCAAAATTTACTCAATATATGATACATTTGTTTGCATTCATAATTTTTTATGAAAATTAAGATGTGTGACTGTAAGATTTATAGTGAAGACTTCCCGTACTAAAAGTGTCACACAGGGTAGTAAATCCCAGTCAGTACTGTATACATAAATTGTCAAGTTAGTTTGTAAATCCTGGCCCATCCTGCTAAAACATGAATGATAATGTGAACCAGCTCTTCGGCACAAATTCAAAGCAACTTTATTCATTCATTAAAAAAGGGCTTGTATTTTCTTTAAAATTTTCGATTCAACTGAATAATTTTTTAAGCCTGTTTATATACCATCTTAGATATTTAAATACAAACAATAAAAGGTACTACTGTCATACATGAGTCATTATATTTTGTGGTTTTGGTGGTTTACCAAAGACATTATCATTCTTCTTTACAAGTTTTTACTTACTATTTGATACACTGCACTTTAAAAACAATAAATTGATAGTAATTATCACCTGTGAAACCACAGAAATTAGAATTAAAGTGTAGAGAATGCTCCATCCTGGTACATTGTCTTGTCTATTTTGCTCAAATGTCATTTCTGTACTACACAACATGGGCAATATGTGTTATCTGTCTAATTCTACATGCATAATGTTCAATAGTTAAAATTATGCACATTTTTAAGTCTAAAGGCAAAGTAAAATGAATTTTACACTCAATACCTTCTGTTTGGTACAATAGACTTGTAAAAAGTCCCTTAAACAATAATATTTTCTTTGGAAAGTTATCTATCACACACATATCACTAATATTGTTTTAATATTGACAGATTTTTTATTATTTTGAGAGATTTGGTGTTAGACTTTACTATATGCTTATCACATAGAGAAAAATATGCATTCAAATCTTACTGCATGGTTAATGACAATACAGCTCTAGGTATAAAAATATATACAACAAGAATGCATTCTTCAAAATGGTTGTTCTACAAAATAAGAAACTGTAGGAGTGCAAAACGTAGTGAAATGAAATTTTTGGGACTTCAGAAATAGGAACTGGGTGACTTGAGAATGTACTTTAATGATGCCCTACAATAAACATGTCACCACAAATTTGTACCTTGTCTAAAGTATAGAAAAAGGAGATGTATGATTGTCAATGAGACCACCATCCAGAAAGGGTAAATCACAATTATCTAAAGGTTGCCCTAAGGCCTTCAATAATAGACACATATCCACAACCTTTGGCAAGCTTTAAAAGGCTCAAAAAAATTTAAAGAGATGATACTAAAAGGTAAAAATAATCAGACAGGGTCCAGTTGTTCAACTTATTTAACTTAGAGTAAATACAACTCCAGGTTAAATTTGGTTGATTTGTACTACAGATCAAAATTCAACCATGAGTTTAAAGATTTGAACAACTGGACCCAAATGCAATGTAAAACAAGCAACATTTAAACATAAAAACAACAACATCCACTAGATTACAGGTTCCTGGCTTGGAAAAGGCATATTAAGATTGTAGCAGGGTTAAACTTGTTTGTCAACCATCTTCCAAACCTGTGACAGGGATGTAACAAAATGGCATAAAAAACAAATTATAAAAACCAACTGCAAATAAGACTTAAATTTTGAAGTAGAAACACAGTACACAGACAATCACAAATAGAACAACAGATAACAAGATGTACCGACTTCAAAGAAGTATTTGCCATTTCTGACAGCTGGTTTATATTCCAAACACAGTTGATAACAAATCTGGTTCTCTTAAGCTAAGACATCAATCAAATAATGTTGTGTAAATAGCCCAAGAAAGCAAGATATTGTGGATGTGGAAGTGCCAAAATTAAAAAGTATCAACAGCCTGTAGGATAAAAATTTAACAAAATATTGAATAAAATTAGTTTTGATGTAAATTCTTTAGCAGAGAGTAAATGTTGATATCAAAGAAGACAGTATTTAAAGATCTCAAGATAATGTTATAGAGATAACCAAAGTTCTGAGGATACCAAACCTCTGTGATATCCATATCTAAAAAAGATTTCAGAATTTTTTTTGTAAAAAGAATTTCAATAGCCAAAAATTGACAGATTAATTGCTTTATTATTGTAGTGAAATGATACTGAAAGACAAAATATGTCCTAAATATGGCAATTCATGGCTTTCACCTTATCTATTTAATATACTGAATTTCATGGCATACATCATATCCCTAAAATATACTGTATTTTACCTACCATCCTGTCCAGGTTATTTAGATGGTCAAGTCGACCAACAACCCACTTTCAAAAGTTGTGTCATAAAACGTACCAGCATTTTCAAACTCTTCAAATCTTTGTGAACCATTGTAGAATTTCAGATCAATGAGATGCTACCTCTAATGGTAAAATATGTTACTAAAATTAGGAAATTCTTAAAATATCTATTAAGGAAACTCCCAAAATACCAAGGTTGAATCCAGAAAAGTGAAAGATTATACTTATTTTTTTGCATACACCATATCTATAAAATTACTGAATTCATGACTTTCATCATATCTCTATAAAATTACTGCATTCATTCCAAACACCATTTCTCTATAAAATTAATGAATTTAAAGTTTCTTCATATCTCTATAAAATTACTGATTTTAAAGTTTCATCTTATCTCTATATGATAACTGAATTCCATATTTATAAAATAACTAATTTTTTTGCATACACCATATCTACAAAATTTCTGAAGTCATGACTTTCACTATATCTCTATAAAATTACTGAAGTCATGACTTTCACCATATCTCTATAAATTACTGAAGTCATGACTTTCACCATATCTCTTTAAAATTACTGAAGTCATGACTTTCACCATATCTCTATAAAATTACTGAAGTCGTGACATTAACCATATCTCTATAAATTACTGAATTTCATGCCTGTTAACCAAACCTCAATGAAGAACTAATTTTTCTGGCAAACACCATGTCTCTATAAAATTAAATATGTAATAAAGGTCAGATTCATCAACATATACCTATAAGATAAACTGTATACCACCCAGTAAGGTTCAGCAGATTAGCATCTACATCACTTTACAACTTTTATCATATATCTGTTAACTTTCTCTTTTACACATAAATTGTAAAGCTAAGACTTTCATTTAATATATTATAAGCAACGTGTGCTCTGTATCTAGTCAATCTAAGAAGATTTAAAATTATCATATATAAACCTGTTAGTGAAGCTGTTACATTTAACAAGTATTTTTCCGCATTCAGCATGGTGTTAAGAAAGATGTTCAATGCTCTTTCATTATCTTATATCTTGCTTAATAAAATCTGATAATTTCAGAAAAAAAATACTAATAAATATGAAAATGAAAAGATATGGGGTGAATGTCAAAGAGACTGTACTCCAACCACGAGAGAAACAGGGAAATTTACAAATATAGAGGTCTCCACAAGGCCTTCAACAAGGGTGGAATACCACTCCTTGCAGAAAGCTCAAACTTGTGCATGCATTAAATAATACTGCTGTTACCTGAATATTATCAAACATGTTCATATAACAAAACATTAAGCACAAAGACAAACCTATGACCACAATTCCTGACTTAGGACAGGCACATGAGACATGTGGTGGGGTTAAACTAGTTTAGTGGGAACCCAATAGAAAAAAGGGGGGATATGGTGTAGATATTCAAGATACAAAAATCTCATATGTACAAGTAAATACCATGCAAAGGAACAGCGCTCTGATTGCTGTTCTTCATCTCAAAGTCACAGTGAGGCCTTCGACAAGGAGTAAAAACTCGCACCTCACTGCAAGTTCAAGATGGCCCTTAGCACCGGTTTGAGCGGAACTCTTTGCTAGATGTCGACGACACTACATCAGTGCATTGAAGAACACACATGTGGGGTAAGGTCAACAAATTACAGATAACCACGGGCAAAGAAATCTAACAAAATCTGTCATAAGTTGCCCGACAGTAA
>JAULBM010008814.1:0-11749 GCA_032357055.1 Geukensia granosissima
ACCCAAATGGTCTTTTGTTCCCTTTCACATTTCAATGTGCTGCGGTCGTATCATGCTGCGCTTGCGAAGCACCTAAGTTGAAACCTGCACTGCAGCCATAACTAATGCACATTCATGTATCTTTAATTCTTTACTTATACTTCTGGCATTGTGCAAATTTAAATGCAATTATTCGCTTAATTTGTTGGTTTTTACACATAAAAAAATGCTAGATTCTTTCTTCAATTTCTGACCCCAATTTAAACATCGATTACTTCCCACCCCTGGAAACACAAACCACATCGGACAACATTCAATTAAATTGGTTATAAATGTCAATTATGGTGATATATTGAAGGGTTTCAAAATATATTTGGCAAAATGATGTTTACCTTGACGTTTCAAAATCTAAGAAAATTGCATTTTTGTCTGGGAGTACCAGCATTAGGGAGTATGTATTAACATCCATTAAAGGAATAAGAATCTGAAAAAAAAATACTTCAAACTGAAGAGGGAAATGGCAGGTGACTACATGAACATTTAAATAGTCAAATTTTTTGTTGCTTGGTAAAATACTGAAAATTGTTTAAGAATAATTATGAATTTTTAAAAGCAGGTTATTAAACTGCATTTTTGCAACCACTTATTGTCATGAAATCTAAAATTTGGACCAGATATAGAGCTAACTTGTACTTACATGTACTCCTTTGGCTAGGTCTAGTAATCTTAGACGTGTTGGACTAATTATGGATTACAATTCTAACTAAGGAAAACAAAAACCTTTTTACCTATCATGGTACTTTAGTGTAAATTTGTTTCATGAAACAATTAGGTAAAGCAACCATTTTTGGGGCATCAGGTAAATGCAGATATCTTGTTGATGACATTTTTCATCTGTGTTACATGTTGTGTATAATCTTCCTTAACCAGTATTTAGGTATTGTAACAGAGAATTTGATGATGAAAAGATTCTTATCCAGCATCAGAAAGCCAAGCATTTTAAATGTCATATCTGTCACAAAAAACTATACACAGGTCCAGGACTGTCCATTCATTGTATGCAGGCAAGTCTGAAATTATACACATGTCCAGTACTGTCCATTCATTGTATGCAGGCAAGTCTGAAATTATACACATGTCCAGTATTGTCCATTCATTGAATCCAGGTAAGTCAGAAATTATAAGCAGGTCATCCAGGTCAACAAAATTTTAAAACTTTTGGGCCAAGATGAATCCTTTTGGTCTGTAATAAGATAGTAAGGGAAATTGCCAGAGAAGCTAGCTCGTTCCGCCAAAGTTGATTTCTGTCGATTTTAAATCAAAGGACCACTAGATTTGTTATATTCTGAAATTGCCCATTTAATGTTACCGCCTAAGACATAAAGGATAGTGAATTATTGCCAATCAGCTAAATGTGAACATGGCAATTACATTTTGGAGAGGAAAACATAGTCTCGATTTCTTACAGTGAATTCAATAATTTTAGTCATCAGCAGTTCATAGACAAAAGTTCATGAACACTAGTGCTATAAAAAAGCTTTAAGATCAAGCTTTGACCCGGAAGTTTTCTGCATATGCAGATTGAATACTGAAGTCTCAACTAACCTGATGTACTGAATTTCTAGAAACAAACAGATACATGTAGCTTCGGTGGTGTAGTAGTTAGCATGCTTGCCTTGACTGCGGAAGGTCTAGGGTTTGATCCTTCGCAGGTTCAAACCAAAGACATTAAAATTAGCATTTGCTGCTGTTCTGCTAAGCACGCAGTATTAAGGAGTAAGAGCTATGACAGGTGGAACCAGAGTGATAATGTGTCTGGGTCAAGTGGCATGTCTCACTGCAGACTGTTGCTTTGGTGTGCAAGCATGTAAAAATCCAGCTCAGAATGTCGGTCTAATACAATGCCGGGTTCATTCATCATCACTCATCATTAATAAGCACAAAAAATTTTTGAGTAATTGTTAAACACAATTCAATTAATGGAAACATACAACTTGGCAGGTTTCTTTTATTGAACCAAGCAGAATTTTTTCTTATATACAAATAATTAAAAAGAAAAAAATTGAAAAAATTGAATTTAAATAAATGAAAAATATTATTTAATTACATTACGATACTAAGGTGTCAATCAAAGTTTCATAGGCTCTTACTTATCCCCTCATATTTGTGGTATGTGTTAATTCTCAATGAATTCTACCAATTATATGACAATTAAAAATTATAATAAAACATTGCTCCAGTCACTTTTGGAATTTGTAGCAAATATATCTTGTATTTTCTCCTACTTCAGTGTTTCCTGAAAATTCTCATTTGGCGATTTGCCACACTTTACTGATCATCCATTGATTTTATGGAGATTTCTGAAGGATGGTGGAATTGTCAAATTTTTTGCAAATAGGACGACAATTTTTATCAAAGAATCTTTTTAAAAAATTGATGCAGGGTTGGTGAAAATTCATGGATTGAAGCAGTACCACACTTCAACCCATTAGAAAAAAAGTTTGTATTTTGTTCATAACCAATAAATGCCAAACCCAATTGAAATCACAAATTTTTCAATACCAAAGAAGTTATTTAATAATTTTATCATGTATTTACATGTTGTACATAATATTTTATATGCTTGTATATATTTAGGTTCATAAAGAAAAAATAGACAAAGTACCTAATGCATTACCAGGGCGACAGAATACAGAAATAGAAATTTATGGTATGGAAGGAATTCCAGAGGAAGATTTACAACAGCATGAAAAACAAAAATTAGGTAGGTATTACTGGTCAGCCATGTAATTAAAGCAGTAGTAATTTTGACAGTCTACTGAATCATTAGATTTCTTTTAACTAACTATTTCCTCTGAAATAAATACATAATTCTTCCTCTGTCAGTTTCAAAAACTGACAGAAGATTTCATTATTTGGTCTGCATGTGGGCATATACATGATAAACAGTCAAATTTGCCTTTGAGGTCACCTGTTTAAAGCAGCTGCTTGATTTTAAAGGCCACCATTTTCCATGCTTCATTGTTTCTAAAGATTTTGTCATGAAGGAACTTCAGTTAAGAGGCCACTTGTCTTAATTGGTCACTGCTTCTTCCCAAAGATGACCTCTAATTTTGACTGTGGTTGGGGTTATAATCAGGGCCCAATTAAAACCTGTTGCAAGCAGTAGGATCCCACAAGTGGAGACCTAGATTTTGAACTTGTTTCTTTTGATGTGAAATCATGTGTGACCTTTAATGGGGACATGAGGTCAAACCTAAAACCTGCTTGACAGATAAACTGGCTAATTATCAGTTTCAATCAATTTATAAGTAATAAAGGCATACCATAATTTATTTATACCAACAGGTAGTAATCATTACAAAGATTGTATGACCTTGGTTTGGATTATTGAAAGGATAGTAACTCTTGTTATAACAAATAAAACCCAAACTTTATTTATTCATTAAAATGAAGAAAATTATGAATTGGCATAAAAAAATCAAGTTTCTCAAATAATAAAAATCAAGATTCCCAAATTTTCACCTTGTGGACCTATGTCATGTTTGTGGAATATTTCAGATTGTCATGTTTGTGGATAATTTCAGATTGTCATGTTTGTGGATAATTTCAGATTGTCATGTTTGTTGATAATTTCAGATCATCCAGCAGCAAAGAGATTAAAAGGAGACAGTGATGATGAAGACAGTAATAGCAGTTTCCCGGGCCCACCTGTGCCTACCAGTAACATGCCACCAATGCCTCCGGGACCTATGCCACCTTTTGGAATGCCTGGAGGGATGCCTCCCATGCCACCAGGTCCAATGGGGCCTGGACCAATGGGCCCAATGGGGCATATGGGTGGACCTATGGGTCCAATGCCTCCCATGGGTAAGATTTATTATTAGTTTATAACATTTTAGGGAAAGATAACCAGAAGTGCTTAAACAGATAACACTCAAAATGCGAAATGTAATAGTGCTTTTGCACTTGTCAAATTATATTACACTCCAATAACTACTTTAAGAATTCTTCATAGTGTATGATTTTACATATTTTGTCAATTTAAAACATTGCATATTGTTTATTATTTGCCAGCTTGGTGGAAAACTAACTGACATACACAATGTATACTTATCCAAAAGATTGATGACATTGACTTTGTTTATTACTGGAGATTAAGGCCCCATTTGGATATCCACCTACGGTTACCTTTGGGTAACCCTAAGAATGAACACCACCATAGGCGATGCATTTGTTCATGGATTCATGGGTAACCTCCTTAAGATACATTAGGTTGCCCAAGGAAAAACATGGACAAATGCTTCCCCTATGGTGGCATTCAACCTTAGGGTTACACTAAAGTAACCATAGGTGGATATCCGAATGTGCCCTTAATATTGAGATATTTGTCTTTTTTTTACAATATAAATTTCATTTTTGTTAATTTGCTGCATATCAATAAGCCATCACCATGTGAACAAAAAACAAAAGTGTTGTTACATTTAAAAAACTTTTAACTGGTAACAGCTGTTTGTTTACTGTATTTTTTTCATTATTTGATTAAATTGACATGAAATACTAATATTATGCTAGTAATAGTCAATTTGTCCATGTGTAAACTTTGCCGTTTATCTATTAACTTTGCTTATAATCCATGCTTAGTTTGTGGTTAGATGAGTTGTTGCCATTATTACATGTGTATTACATGTACTTACAAAATGTATAATGTCTTTTATTTATTTATTCAACAGGCATGGGACCTATGGGGTAAGTGCATATTTGTATATATTTTCAACATAATAAGAGACATGAAAATTGTCAAATTGAAAATGAAATCTTCAGTCAATATTGTAAACAATTGGAACTTTCATTCAAGAGAAATTTATTATTAGTTTCTGGACAAGTTCATGAAGATCATAGCAAATTGAACCTCTTAGACAGAACATCACATCATTGTCATAAATATTGAAAACCATTACATGATTTGTACAACTGAATTAAATTTAACCCATCAGTTGATCAGAGAAATCTATTATTAAAATCATATACAGGAAAGGCTTGCATGAAAATTTTGTATAATACAATTAAGTTGGACCATTGTCAACTAATTTTCAGGCAGTTGATCTTTATTAAAGTGTAGAGTATACTGTTTCACGTACAACCAAACACAACCTTCAAATTGATCCCAAATAAAAAGTGGAATGGACAACCTTGAAAGGAATATGTTAAGGAGTTTTGATTAGCCTTCCTGTGATTGATCAGTATGTAAAATACAATATGTCTTCCATAATTTAAAATTTTGTGACATATTATTTTAGAATGCCACCAAGACATCCAGGAATGCCAATGCCACCTCGTCCACCACCCTTCATGCAGGGGGGTCCACCAGTGTCGATGATGGGTGGACCTCCGATGAGCATGCCAATGTCAATGAGTGCTCCACAAAAACCTTTGTTTCCATCAGCAGTTCAGGTATATTTAAAAAAAAAGATTAAATTCTGGATAATTTGTTCAAAATATTAACCATAGTGTCCGACATTTCGACCAAACAGGTCTTCATCAGGGAAAATGTCCTTGCACAGTTTACATGTTGTCAGCCTTTAATTATGTACTGCCATTGTAATCAAATGTTATTTTTGTCTCTATACATGATGTCATAAAAGTATCCTTGACGTCCTTCTATGACGTCATAATACAGTTCATGAATGGATGATGGTGCAGTCTGTTTCCTTAATTCTCTTTTCACACTTACACCAAAGGGTTTTAATGTATTTAATCTTTGAACCCACTTTGCTTCTATTGTTTTCCTTTAGTATTGTGACTTTTCATGTATTTGTTGTAATACTTGAACCGTCATATCATTTCTTGTGTGGTTGTCGCCCTTGAAATGGTATGAGACTCTCTTGTCTCTTATGTGAGATATGTCAGCCAGGTGTTATTTGATTCGTTCTTGTAAAGTTCTTCTGTTATTCCTACATATATATACCTGTCACATGTTTTACAGTGAAGATTATATATCAAATTTTCCATTTGGCATCCATAGACGTTGCCTTAGATGTAAAATTGTTTAATATTGTTAATGTTGTAAATGTGTTAATCTTTTCTCATTATTTTGCAGACATCACAATTTTTCTCACAAACCTTTGCTGTTTCTTTTGTCATATTCTTTGTAACCTTGTTTAGTTTTCCATGAACAATAATGTCTGATAAGATTCTTTCCCTTCTGTATGCATTATTGGTGGATCTGTGAAGACTTTCTTCATATAATCACAATATGGAAAATGTCCATCCTTTTATTTACTATTTTATGGATATTTGGTAGAAATTGTTTCACGGTAAACAGATCTTGTAATCAGTCTTTTATGATAAATTTTGGTTCTTATTCTTGTTCATCAAGTCTTCTTTAGCTTTGGTTTAAATTATTATATAAGTTTATCCTATGACAAGAACCCTGAAATTTTTGATAACTTGTTAATTTGGTAAAAAAGTTTAGCAAAAAATTACTTTAGTTAGTGTTATCTTTTGAGATGTAATTTTCTTTGAAGTATAAGTCTGTGAATTATAAATAAAGTTGGTACTCTGACAGATCTATCAGTTACATTTTCTTTTTTGCAGAATGGAGAAAAATATTTTCCCAAATTTAATAATTGTCAGGTCAAATTAAGTTGACAGTAATTTCAACTATATTGCACAAAATTAATAGGAAAATACTGTATCCAGGGGTAAAATAGGAAAAGATAAGTAAGGATTTGGTAATATGAAATAGAACTTAACACTACAGAAAACAAAAATAGAAAATAAAATAAAATGAACATAAATAACATGGAAACCTCCAACAATTTGGGGTGATTTTATGTTTTCAAGGTAACCATGTTACAAAGCACCTGAAAAATGTATGTGTATTTAAGTAAAAATCATGACAAGTCCCACAAATAATGCTTGATATTGAGTGGTTTATTTGTCACAAACATTATTAACACCTGTCTTTGCTATGTGAGACAAGATCATCTCAAGATTTTTAGACTCCTATTTAGGTTTTTAATCAAACTTTTATATAGGCATCAACAGCTCCATCATCAACAGCACCCCATTCTTCGAGTGCAGTAACATCATCTGGTCCCCTGTTTAAATCAGCGACAGCCACAAGTAGTGCTCCTACATTCCCATCGGCTGCAGCTGTGACAGCTTCACCACCACCTAGTGCTACAATTACAGGAGCGCCACAGATTAAAAAACCAGAATCTAGTTCAGGTTTGACCTCTAAACTCATGCATCCAGATGAAGATATATCTCTGGTAAGTAAGATTTCTAATTCCATAAATCTGGACCTTAAAGGTAGGCTTTATACCTCTCAGTATTATTGTATATTGTAAATGTCACCATTACAAATTGATCCAGTTGACAGTTCATCTTGTTTAATGAGAATTAGGATTTTTTAAATTTAAGTTCTTTGAGATTTATGATATAAATGTGATTGCAAGATTATTTATTTGTAAGAGATTCTTAAAATTTATGCTTTATTTACACAGACCTATATTGTGAACTGACATCAAACTTGTTCACACACATGTCATAAGCCATATTCAATACACATTGAAAACATTGAAATTAAAAATTTGCTCAATGAAAACAAGGATCTCGTATTGAAATAAATTCATAAGATTTCCAAATGTAAATGTTGATCAGTCTTTTAATTTGCCAACAGTACTATTATTCATTGTCATATCAAGCATAAAAACTAATGTCTAAATTTTAAAAAGGGAAGATTTTTTTATGGTAATTCCTAAAATAGGGGTTGTGTCATTTTGTAATTAAATTTAGGATATTTTTTTTTAAACTCAAGAATAGTGTGTGTAAATTGAAAGCAATTTGTTGATAATTTAAACTGTGTCACTTTGAAATATGAAAAATGCATTGAAATAACATTTTTATTATTGTAAGGAAAACACAGTTTTGGAAATGTATTCTAAAATGATTCAAAATATAAAATTTGTACTATTTTTAAAAAGTGGATTTCTGCAAAATTAAGACTTTACCTGAGATCTGAAATATAATTGAGTATGCATTTCTTTTTTTTTGTTCACGTTTATGATGAATTTTAGCTGAAAAATGAATAGAATACATAATATGAGAAAGGTTTTTAATTTTAGTTCGTTTGATTTGTTGACAGAGTTGATTCCAGTTGATTTTCAGGAAATCTAATTACTGAATATGCAAAGTTATTCATCTTGTTTTCTTTCTTTGTTTTTGTTTAATTTACATTAAAAGTGATTTTGAATATGTTTGCAGGAAGAAAAACGAGCCAGCATGCCCAGATATCAGAACATGATGAATCCTGGAAAGCAACAGCAATCTCAATCCCAGGGTAAACTTAATCTTATATTCTTGATGGGATTTGACCTATTAATAGCTTTTTAAAGTTTTTAAGTATTTTTTCATCGACAAGTTAAGATCCAAATTTATGTTGAAAATATTGATTTTTTCAAGTACCTTTTTAATATAAAAATACATTCTAATAACAAATAACTCATTGCCTTTATATGATTTATTTATTTGTAATTTGCAGAATATCCTTTATCCTTACTGACCAATAATTCCTGGTCTACAGGTACAAATAAAAAAAAAATTGTTTTGTTGTGAACGATAATGTCACATTGTCAAGTATTTACATGCTTTGTCTTCATGCATGTCTTTTCATGAATTAAATGAACCTAACGTCATTCATAAAATATATGATGTCTTTTTGTCATATGTTGAAATGAAGTAGGTCTTGTGTTAAATGATGTAAAATGTGACATGTTTAGCTCGAGGATATTTTGTTATTTAAAATAACCAATGAAAAAATTAAAGGACATTTTTTATCTGGTACTGAAATACTCATTTCACCCTATGTGTTTACAGAATATTTTTGTGAAGTCAGTACAAGATACACAATGTCCTATATTCTTTTTAAGATGTTGGTTATTATCATGACAGTTAAGAATATTCCCTTAAAGGACTTTTATATTTTCTAGTGCTGAAAGTAAATATCAACATTTTTGGACATTTTGTACATATTTCAATGTTACCAGTTTAATGTGAATGATTGACAAGTTAGGTTGTTTTGTAGGTATGATGGGAAACAATATGTTCAACCAGAGTGGATATCGACCTCCTCAAAGCAGACGTTACTGAAAAACAGACATCTCAAAGTCATTTTAAATGTTGTTTTTATTATTTTATAGAAATTTAATATTGTGTTGAAAATGTGGGGAAGCTGGAATAATGAAAAATACCTGTTTTCAATAACAGGTAAGCAAATTTTGTAAAATGAGTAAGTTCATGGTCCAGCACATTTTTAAGAGTTCACCGGTAAGTGATAGAAATGAATTAGGTCATGGAACTATACGGTGATCTAAAATATTGTCCAAGGTTTGTAAATTTTAATTTCATTTGTAAATCATTTAAATTATGTCAATAAAACATTGTTTTTAATAAATTATTAAAATAATTTTATGTTTCTAAAAACTGTTTTATTTCAGCTAGACATCATATAGTATTCATAGTTTATCTCTTGCTAGAAAATCATTAAAGATTTTTTTATTTTACATTTATGAACAAGAATTTTTAATTCAGATTCTTATCCGGATTATGCATGACAATATTTGCCACTGGATGTTAACCAACTATCTTAATTATCAGATAAAGATATTTTAGGCTAAAAAGATGATATTTATAGCAATTCTAACAAGCCTTCCCTCATCAACTTTTTTGCATAAGAAAAATTCAGTGAAGCCTAAAAAATCCATAAGAAATATGAATTGCTTGAAATAACACATTTTTACAGAGTAATTAGACCTCACAGTTGATACAATACAACATATTGTCTTTTCTACCTCCTTTTAAATAGCTTGAAAGTTTTGCTTGGTTATTATACTTAAATTACAGTTCAAACTCTGGACGAAGTCTTTTTGTTTATTCTTAAACCGCTTCTTTTGAGTTTTAATAAATAATTTGTTTAATCATGCTTTGGACTATAATGAAGAATTAATCAAAATTTGAATACATAGAAATTTAAACCAAAGGCTTAATTATTGTCTGGGTGGTTGCAATTGTCATGTGTTCCTATTAGCTTAATCATTTCATTACATATGAAAAATTCTTCAGTTTTCTTTTGTTTAATCAACAAATTCCAATCTTAAAAAGTTAAAAGAATCTGGTATCAGCATGTTCTAGATGTTATTTTTAACTTCCTCAACTGTATAAACCAAAGTCATTGATACATGCTGGTAGAAACTCACCTTAATACACAAAAGAGTTATTTCTATTGTAAATCATTTCATTGTTGAAATATTTGTATATCTGTAATGACTAAGCAAGTTATTCAATAAACATAATGAAGAAACAACAGACTACAAGGTAAATACATTCAGTTGTTATATTGATTCTGGTATACCATGACTGGTCAATCTTCTTATAGATTATATAGTGATCTTCTTTATTCTTTGTTCAATTGGTTTTCTGGTTTTTTGAATGTCTATGGTCTGTTTTATTTAAATTTACCTGAGGAGGGGACACTTGTTTTCTCAGACCCCACCAACAGAAAACATATATGCCTATTATCATTGTGTTCACTTACCTGGATAAAAAATATAGTTTTCCATGTCCTATGTCAGGTGAATTTAAATAGAAAAGTGCTAATAAATAATTATCATTTTAATTTTAAAACTGAATTTATGCTATAAGTTGCTTGGCCAGATAACTACAAGGCAAGTGAATGTCACAGTAGAAATCTACTGTTGGGCCTTATGGCCCCCAACATTAAGTTGGTGATTTTTTTGTTACTATGTATAAAGGGTCTCCTTATCATGGAAAGCACCAGTGACAAGGCAAGTGATTATGTCACAGTGACTGAGGTTACTGTTGGGCCAAATCAGGCCCCCAACTCTACGTTGGTGACACCTTTTTTCATATTTGTGTAAGAAGTTTTTATTTTTGCGAAAGTTGTAAAAAAAATTAAAAATTGTCACAGTGACACAGGTTACTGTTGGGCTGAATTTAGCCCCCAACATTTTGTTGGTGACATGTATTTGTGTTAATAAATATTTTTGGTTAAAATTTATATTTAAGTTAAAATATTGTCACAGTGACACAGGTCACTGTTGGGCCAATTCAGGTCCCTAACACTATGTTGGTGACATTTCTTTTAAAAAAAAATTTTAATTTATTAAATTAAAGTTAAAGAGTAAATGGTCACAGTGAAATAATTCACTGTTGGGCCAAATAAGGCCCCCAACAGCTTGTTGGTGACTAATTTTTAATCAAAATTTTGTTAATATTGAATTGAAAAAATATGCAATTTTTGTATGTCACAGTAAAAAAAAGGTTTTTTTCACTGTTGGGCCATTCGACCCCCAAAAATGCAGATGACAGACATAATTATCCTGTAAAAACTTGCAGACTTGGAAGTGATACTAAGGGATTTTAATGACCCAGCAACAATAGAGTAAGACAAAAAGATCCCTCCAAGGCAAGTGGATAATGGTCTTTATTGTCAAAGTGTTTGATCACTGTTGGGCCAGTCCAGGTCCCCAACATCTAATGTTGGTGACATTTTGTTCAAAATTGGGCATGTTAAAAACATAAAGTTTCAAATTAATTTGTTGTTCAGTTTTTTGTGTCGCCTGCACACAAAGTGTGTGGCGACATATAGGTATCACTTTAGTCGTCTTGCGTCGTCCGACACATTTCTCAGAGACCGTAAGTCGGATCAACTTGAAAGTTTGCATGGTAGTAGACCTTGATAGGT
>JAULBM010008824.1:0-11749 GCA_032357055.1 Geukensia granosissima
TGGCCATGGTCTTGTCTGTCCTCGACTTAACGATTTCTGTCTGCCCCTTTGGTATCTTCGAATTCCTTTATGTAACTTTATGTTATCTCTAATTTTAGTTTTCAGTGTAGTTTTGTGTTTACTATGTTTGTCTTTTGTTTCATTTTGTTGGCCATGGTCTTGTCCGTTTTCTGACGTAACAATTTCTCTCTGCCTATTTGGTATCTTCGAATTCCGTTTAGCAATTTCTGTCTGTTCCATTGTTGTCTTCGAATTATTTTCATCAGATTGATACCGTATTACATTTCTTTTATAAAGAGGGTTTCTTGTTGTGCACGAGCAGAAACTTGTAATATACTTTAAAATAGCTTTAAAATTTAATTTATTTTATACAAGGGAATAATTCCAGTTGGGCCCAAATTTTGTATAGATGTATATTACCAGAACAGATATCGAGTATATGTCAAAGAGATCAAACATCATCTAAATACAGGACCTCAATATCAATAGACTCACCCCATAAGGCCTTCAACAAAAATATGATAACAGCAGAACCTAGTGTAGATTATAATACCACTGAAAAAGTAAACTTTTGATTAAAATTATTCTGCAATTAATTAGAACCAAACTAAGGTGAAATAGTATATTTGGTTTACATCCATTGACCCACAAACCAACCAATATTGAAACCAAATCTAATTTGCCAGTAAATCCCTAACAAATTCTAGCGTTTGCTTTAAGTCAGGCTTTTTGGAACATATGTAAATTGATACTGTCCAAGCATTTTGCAATGAGACAAATAGATGCTTATTATATCACCCGTTATAACTTTGATGTAAAAAATTGCCAAAATGGCCAACAAATCGAGGTCTATGAGACCCTTTGGGTCACCAAAACATGATTCAGATTCAAACTGCTAGATGACCAAGATATTTGAGGATATCGTTCTACAAGAGTACATACAAATCGACGTAGTATTAGTTGACCAGACACTGATGTGGAAAGTACATTTTTTCGACGCCTACATTCTTATGGTTGCACTTTCTTGTATTAATAATCATTCGGAATATAATCATGTCTTCCCGTTAATTAGAGAGTTGAACGAGCTGTTTATGGTAAAAATGATATTAAAGTTGATTTTTATTCTATCATCACCTCTGTTATATGATGTGAGGTGACAAATGCTATAGTAACTACTTGGAAATTATTGATATGTTGGCAATAACGTCCGAGTAGTTACGATTGACCGAGAAAATCACGTTCCACGGGGTAGCTTCAAAATTGACGACGCTGTCGGAGTGGATGAGACTGTTGCAGAGAATTAAGATTTCAAAGCGTTCTACACGTTTTCTTCTTGTTGCCCCTTTTATATATTAGGAGATTACAGTTTAATCAGCCGTATTTTGACAGTTAAAAGTTGTCAAAGAAAAATTGTTCGTCCTTGAATTATGTTGACAAATTCCCACCTCATAAGCCGCAAGTGATGTATCCAAGGCTTCAATATGAATGTTTTCTCAATCATTGTCTGGCTTTATGAAGATAAATGTCGTTTCTCAATGGTGTTGACAAATTTTCTAAGGATGGTATATTTACAAAACGATTAATATCAATTTGAAGATGTTTCGCTTTTCGCATGAATTTGTCATTTCTATCTTTCAAGAATATTTGACATCATAAAGTTGGTTAATTGATGTCTAAAAACTTGATTTCCAATGTTTCAAAACTAGACAGTATATAAAGTTCCAGATTGAGGGAATCAATCGATCTTGTGTTGTTGTGAAAGGATAAACCGAGCTTCTGTGGTTAATGCAAGTCTAAGGCAAATTTACAAAAATGATAGACCTAGATTTATCACGGTATCATGCGTCCTGAGAATAAGTAGATTTGTCCTTATAGAGAACAATAGTTGGTTTAAGGCACCGTCTTTTTTGGTGATCAAAAATGGTGAATCATCCTTCCCCTTTGTACCACAGAAAAATATAAGGTTCCTTCTATAAATATTATAAAACATACAAACATAGTGAATTACCAAAGTTTAAGTTCTCTTGTAGATTATATTATAGTGGCGTTGAAAATTGACGGCCTGCACAGCAAATGCATGCTCGGAGTTGGACGGTATTATATAAAATCTTTTTGATTGACTTTATCGCCGAAATTAACTGTACTTTCCATTTCTATTATTATATAAACATATTTTAAAAAATGACTACAGTCTGATGAGCGGGGGTATCTATCCAACCGGAAATATGATGCTAAATAGCTTATGGATTCTGAACTACTGATATATTCATTTCCTTCTGTAGAATTTGTCATGCTCGAAATGGACATCCTATTTTAACTCATATTTCATATATTTCCATATACTGCGTTTTGATTCTTTACATAGGTTTTACCGGTTTTATGTTAGTTTTACTGTGAGAACAATATTAGATTGGAATCCAAATGATTCAGTTTGACAGTATCTTTTAAAAAATCATTCTGGAAAGTGGTCGTCCTATTGGTCAATACATTATCTATGATTTTGTTTTTTCGTGTCCCGAAACTTAAAATTGTATGCATATTGTTTTACCTTGTCCTTCAAGGTTTTGATTTCTTGGGCGATACCTGAACCTTTCTTTTTTCGTATACACTTGCACTGGGTGCAAAGGCTTCCGGAACACCCTTTCTACAGTTGAAACGCTTGTACGATTTTGTTTTCCTTGGTAGCTGTTTGGACATAAATTGAAGATGTGCATACTGTATGTTTCTTTGCTTTTATTTTTGTAAAAAAAAACATTTCATGTATTGGATGATACTTGAACTTTGTTATTTTTGGCAATATATATTTGCGGGCGCATAATGTTTGGAACCTTGACACAATACCAATTTTAGGTCATTTCTAAGACGGGACCGTCTCCGTTGGTCAATGGTTGGCACGCTCGCTTTGAGTGCGAAAGGTAATGGGTTCGATCCCCGACAGGGTCAAATGATGACATTAAAACTGGTATTTGCTGCTCCTCGGAGTAAGAGACCGGTCGGCTCATAGTCAGAATAATTTGTCTGTAAAGAGGCATGTCGTCATGTGGACAATTTCTAACGTCAGCTAGCTAAATCTGTATCAACATGTTGGTCTAGTAAAAAAACAGGGTATGCTCTCGTCTAATCAATCTAAGACGGTCCTTCATTGATATTTTTACCATATAGACTGCGGAAGCAGCACTTTGTCTTGATTTGCTTTTGCACACCCAAGGGTCGGGAGAGATAAGAGGGAGATTCGGAAGCCAAAAAAAACCGATTGGAACCCATCTTTTCAATGGCTTTACAAAGCTAGGCTATCATAGCCTCTCTGTTGTCCTTCTGTAACACCCAAACCACATGGAAACCACTACCCTCAAATAAAAAGTACAACTCACATCTCTGAAGGTGAAGGTCTTAAAGAATGTAATTGGTTTAATCATCAGCAGACAACCCAATTTACAACTGAGACAGCGATTCAAAACGAGTAAATAACAAACATCTACCGGGTTGCTTAAAGGCTTTCAATTATGGATACCGCATTTAAACACCTACGACAAGCCGTATAAGACCCCAAAAATAATGATATTCAAATGTAATAACTGCAAATGTTCACATCTACAAAACAGAAAAGATCAATCTAATTAAAAACACGACATGTTTTTAGAATTCTATTTTATTTGACACCCAGTTATTAAGTCTCTTAAAAGTGGATCTTTTGGAATGATGCTATAAGAATTTTATTTTCCAGCGCCTGGTAAGTATCAATCGTCTGCTCAGTCACCATACAACTTGGCATTTGAATTTCAATGTGTTGTCATCAGTTAACTTTGTAGTCTTATTTGAAATTATCATTATCTTTTTATCTTAAGTATATTTTCAGGTTTTGTCTCAAGATAGTCTGATGATAGCTATATATCACAATTAAAGTGACAGACATTTCTTGTTCTTCAGTACTAATGTTGATAGATCTTTTTTACTGTAAAAATAGAATTTTGGCATTTCAAGGTCTATATCAATTTTTTCTCATATTTTGTTGAACTATCTAATTCAGATATACTTAATATTAACGACCCGAACCACTCTTGCCCCTGACAAAGAGTTATACTAGTATACGGACAGTGTTGTCGTGTGCTAAAACATACTAGATACTGCGCAGATATAGTGGCGATAAGGGAAAATTGGGTAGGTAAATGTTGCTGGAAACACGTTTTTGGGATAAAACACGGCCAAAAATGCATATTCCGGGCTACGTTTGGATTATGTAAACATAAAGCGCAAGCCTCTACTAACCCGATTATTTAATATGGTATTATATGCTCTCTACCGAGACAGCGCGTGGGACTACTGGACAACGTTTTGATGTAATCCAGTTCAACGAGCTGGAGTTATACCATATAACACATTTTCTGATGGCTGTTATTCCTCCTCCCACAAACGAATTAGTAAATTTTAGCACATATTTGCCAACGTGTCACAAATGCAGTGTCATATATAGCAAAGAAATATGGTGTTTCAATTATTAATTATTCAGATGATTTTGCGGGGTAAGGCGACGGCTTCTTTCAACAAACTCAAATTTATTTTAGATAGTTGTGGTTAAGAGGAATCAGCAGAGAAAGCCTGTGGACCTTCTACTAAATGAATTTTCTAGGAATTTGGTTTGATACAAATAAAATGACAATGGTGGACAAACCCGACAGGTTGTCGGAGATTTTTTATTTGGTGTCATGTTAGTTAAAAAAGTCAGTAGCTAGTAGGAAGGATGTTCAATCTTTAGTTTGAAAATTGAATTTTGTGGCAAGCTGTGTACGCCCAGGGCGGTTATTCATCTCCAAAGTATTGCATTTTTAAGAGAATTTACTACTGATGATATTTGCTTTGAAATCTCGTATGAATTTAAAAAAAAAACGGGTTTGTACTGGTTGTCAGAATTCCTAGAGTGGGTGTCCCTGTTGAATCTACGGAGTGGACTGAATCCTATGAGTTTATAGCTTCTAATGCATGTTTATCATGATGCGGGGGGGGGTGGCTGTGTGGTTCTACATTTTGTCACTTGGAATTTCCAGATTTCATACTTCAACAAAATTTTCATATTAACACGCTTGAATTGCTAACCGTTATGGTTTGTTGGAAGTTATGAGGAAAAAGAGGGTAAAATATTTTTATTAACAACTTGTGATCATACTAAAATAGATAAAATTTACAATATTTCTGACTCTGACTGACAGATTTGACACCAATTGTCAGTCCATTGATAAGCATTATGTCATGTGATCAGTGTCTTTTTTCCTCCTTTATTGACCCATTTAATACATAACCTGTTTTGATCAAAAGACAAAATGTTATCAACTGCAGACATTCAATGCAGTTCCTGTGGATATGTGTAAGCTGATTTTTCACATCTGATTTATAACTTGATATAATAGTACCTTAATTACCTATTTATATACAGCTAACTTACTCTCTCATTGCAGTTGGTGACGCTCAGTTAAAGGGGTAGGTTCGGTAAGGACCATTTTAGGCCTCAAAAATAAAGTTTAGTATAGAATTGAAGTTATACATTTTTTGCAAATCATTATATCACATCTTTAAGACTTAATTGAACTTTTTGATAAAATCTGTTAGATTTAGTGATTTTATCCGTTTAAACTTGGTTTAAAAATGGAAAATCTGACAAATTAGCCGAAAAACGTCTAATTTTTACTCGTTTTTGTCCATTTAAATATTGGCCGCATCCGTGTTACACCTTAAGATTAACATATATTATTTATTTTAATGAGTTGCATTATATGTGTTAATATTTTGGTGTAACACACATGCGGCCAATACGATTAGAGCCAAAAATCTCCCTAAAAATCAACAAAAATATGAACATTTTCAACATTCTGGGGAATTTACGTATTTAATGACGTCAGTAATGTAAGCATGCACACTTTTACCCCAAAAATAAAGCTGGACATATTAAGAGCATTTATTTTTATATTCAACAAACATTTTAAAATAATATTATGCTAAGATTTTTATATTGTGCAAATTTAGGGCCGATAAAGGACATTACTGAACCTTCTCCTTTGAAAAGGAAAATAAACGGGATAAATGCCTCAAGAAAAAGAAGGGAATTTGCAAATCTAGAGGACTTCACAAGGCCTTGAACAAGGATGGAATAGCAGTCCTTGTGAAAAGCTCTAAATCGCCTCAAATAAAAACCGTGTATACCTATATTAATAAACTGCTCTTCCTGAATATTATCAAAAATGTACATGTAACGAAACATATAACACAAAGACAAACCTATGACCTCCATGCCTGACTTTAGACAGGCACTTGAGACATGGGGTCGGGTATAACTAGTTTAGAGGAGTGGTTAATGAAAAAAAAATATAGAAAACAAAAGTAGTTACAGACAAAAATAAAAATTAAACAGAAATTCACCTATTCTACGTAGAGAGTACATGAATTACAAAAATATGCTTAACAGAAACGCATGTATGCATGCCTGAAGAAGACATCTCCCCAATAAATGCACGCAGTTACTAAGAGCAAGCTCAAGGTGAGATTCCTGATGACATGATCATCAAACAAGATTTAATACTGTGTTGTCAAAAACATGAGAAAAGACAAGATGGATTTAATGCCATATTTATTAATATCTGTGTAAGGAAGTGTTAAGCTTTTTAATATATCTGTACCACTAAATAAAAAATATTATGTTCTGACAACAACTTTGAACTTCTACCCTTTGGGGATAAGTTTGTTTAACGGAACAGTGTGATTTAATAAATCTTTTTTTTTAATTAAATGCTATATGTAATATTGATATGTTTTCTCGTAGAAAAATTCTATATTTGCAGCCATATTTTTGTATTAAATCTTTGCAACGGTTATATAATTTTGGTCTTGAGAAGCTTGTGATATCTGTATACCTGCTGCAAATGTTTACCAGTAAGATGTAGGTCGCGATCATTAAGTTAGTTTACCGAAAACACGGGTAAACCGAACTAGTTGTGAAATGTAAACACCATACGAAGGGGATAAAGGCAATTCCCCATCAAGAAACGGAAAGGTAAGTAAAAATGTAAAGGAAAAGAATAATCATCACTTTTATCGTTAATTTTAGTGCATAAACAATCCTGTTCAATTCTTAAAAAGGGGAATAGGGTCATAACTGGTTTTAGAATTATTTAAAATAAGTACTTTTGGATAAATTTCTTTTGCGCAAATTTTTAAAACTCTGGATTATTTAAAGCTAAAACATCAAACTCAACTTCCACAAAATCATGTTTGGAAGAGACTTTTTGAATTTGTGTCATGATTTGTGAATAATAACCATATAAAAATACATCTGCAATATAAGAGGAGCGCAGATTGTGCCCATGTTATTCATGTTAACAATGTTTTCATATAAATTGGATATTTGTGCAAGTTTCATAATTACATGTACATATTTACATCGCAAAGTTTTAATGTAAAGTATTTTTTTACAGTTATATGATAATTGTTAACAGGGGATCAAGTTACGCTCCTAAAATTTATTTCAAAATAATTCATCATAAATGACACAGAATCCACTAATTATTTGTTAGTCAGAAATAATAATAAAGTTTTCGACAGTTTATCAAGTTGTATGTAGCTTAATGATTCAACAACGATAAGTGAACCATCTGATGAAATGTACCATATCATATGAAATATCATCTAAATTTCAACAATTTCTACTTAATATAACAATGACCTATAACTAGCATAAGAATAACTAAGAGACAAATGTCAAAATCCACTTCATGTTTAAACGATAGAAAAAAATAATTGTTATGATGACAAGACATAAACATTCCAATGTCACGCTGCATAGTGATGGTGGACATATAGACTCACTTTATATGTAAGTCCTTTTTATAAATATAAGGGGGCCTGGGTGACCGAGTGGTTAAGGTTACTTGTACAATTCACTGTAGCCTATCACCTATACGGCGTGAGTTCGCGCCTGGTCTTGTACCATACAAAAAAAACAAGTTGCGTTTAACTCGCATTGCCCGTGATAAAGTTTGTCAGTTACATGCACAAGGTTGATGGTTATCTCTGAGCACTCAGTAAAACTGACCGCCGCTATATGACTGGAATATTGTTGAAAGTGGCGTTTAACCCCAATCAAACAACAAATATAAAAATACGAAACAATTTGATCAATTGTAAATAATTTAATGAAAAACATTCTGAGAGAATAATTACTACTTATATTCTTTAAATACCGGGAAATCATTACAATCTATCATAAATAGATGGCATCATCCTGTTTGATACAAAATCAGAAGTCAACATCAAGATTTGTAAGACGATATATATATATATATAAAGATGTATATCATTTTATCTGACACAAAGGGAAACCCGATCTGTTACAATGATATGTCAATGGGTAGACCTGCTAATTGTATGTGAAAAATGTAGATATCTCTAGTATTTTTGTTAATTGTAATTAAACATTGAATTAAGTGCCAATACGAACAAATCATTTTAAGTATATTTGGTAGATATTAAAAGTTATTGGATAGAAGCCAATGAATTATTAACATCTTGTTCTCAATAAAACCAATCTTGGGAATGAATTTTTATTTTTTTGATTTTTAAAGCAAAAAAATCTTTTATTTCAATACCACGAAGTGGAAACAGGCACAATTTAAACATTCTCTGGGAATTTCATCTATGCATCCTTCAGTTTTTTTGTGTCAAAAAATAAACACGTACGATTTCTTCAATTTATTTCCTCGTTCAGAAAATATCTGACCCAGGGCTTTCATATTCAACAAAAAGGAAAATAAACGAATCATTTCTCAAAAACCTATGAAGGATACGAATTTAACCACAAACAGAAACCAACACTGAAAAAGCGGAACTTACATATAAAAACCGAGAGGGTAAAAAGAAAGCATACTTTGAAGAAATACAAAACTACCCCTATTTATTTCTAACAAAGCCTGGCTAAAGATTGAGTCTTGTAAGGTAAAATAATGTAAAAACATTAAAATACGTCTGTCTTTTGCCGTCAACAGCGCTATAGCCGATTCTCCCGGGTTTATTTATTTCACTTGTACTACCGTTTTCGAAAAGTTGTCATACCTGACTGAAATTTATAGAATAGCTAATCTATATATTTTTATGATTTATAGAAAAAGGAGATATGGTATGATTGACAATGTGACAGCCATGCATCCAAACGTGTAAATATCAAAGTCTACAGGTCCTCCGGTCATAATACAATGATTAAGGACAATACTTCGACTGCAACAATGCTATTAAAGCTCAGTTTTGCACATTTTGCTTATTCTGCTTCTTAATTAAGCTTCAACTTGAAGGATTCACAGCCAAAACAATTTTTTCTGCTGAAAATTTACACATGCTTTTGCTTCTTTCGGTACTGTCAAGGTAAATAAATTGGCCATTCGGTTTCGCCGACAACAGGTAGAACCCTGCTAAAGGGGCGTTCGTTGGTTGAGCGAGAAGGATAGGCAATAGGTTCATATTACCTTGCGGCTCTAGACCTCCAAAAGGGGCATTCCTGGTCGTGAGGGATGAATAAATTCTCAACCCGTCTGGAGGGAGACGTTAAATACAAATCCGCATTAAGGGAATGCCATGTCTGTGAACGTTGAAACCACCCTTGCAATAGCTCGTTTAAGTGGTCAGTAGGCGACCAGTGTCAGTAAAAATGTCTCAATGTTGCCTGTTTATAGTCTACACGTTCATTAATTGTTTGATAACTTTTACCGCCCCTAAAATGGTTGAAATATTGGCAGATTGACATTAAGCAACAATTTATCAATCAATCTTGCAAGAGCATAATATATTATCAATTTAGATATGGGTGCCTTCATTGCAAATTTTTGGTATTTTGGAATTCTAGTTGGCACAAATTGTGCTACTTTTCTTGCATTATAGGTATATGGATATAACATAAACCAGTTTTGGGACCCTTGGCCTTTTCATCGAAATTGATTATCTTTTAGAATTAAAGTTATGAAATTTTTAATGTAAATTATTTGGTTACTGTTCGGATCCTGCATCTGTTGTAATGCTCGGAACATGTCAGGAGTGTTACTCTTGAAGATTTAAAAAAAGAAATCAAAGTCGTTGCTACTCGAAAGTACCAAAAAATTAAAGCTAATAGTCTCTAAAACAATAGTTAATGTGTTCGGTACAAAAAAATCTAAATTTTAGTAGTTGCTTCTCAAATTTGATGAGCGCCTTCTACTTGATAATAAAACAAGAGTGTGTTCAATTGCAACTTATTTAAAAAAAAAACTAAAGGTGCCGCCTTGCGATAATATAAATCGGTCTTTAAGAAAGATCTATTTCAATGACAATCTGTGAAAATAATTACTTTCCTAATTTTTTTTTTAATTTCGAGGAAATCATCAAAACTAGTGTAGATAAGTCGCATTATCCTGTTTTGAGCAAAGTCAAAATTACAATCAATATTATATTATCAGTAAAGTTGAAAGCAACGGAAAGCAATTTAATATGATGGCATACCAATGTGGCAATGTCGTCATTTTATTCATATTTAAGACGTAAAACCTATTTCGGTTGGTTTGGATATAAGTAATTCATTTAACAATGTTTTGATCTTGGCTTTCTTGTGTTTTGGTTCTAATGCTAGAGATAAGAGGTTACTCGTTTAAATTGCCATATAGCATGTCAAATCTGAGCAAAATTGTTCAACATTGGTAAACTTGTATTTAGATACCTCCTGTATATTTTGTAAATAGTAATTTATGTAATTTTATGTTATTAAAATGAGTGATAACAAATTTATTTTTGTATAGTTTGTACATTTACAAAATTGAGGTAAGGGATAAAGACGACAGTGACAACTCCTACAAAAAATTACCGGAACAAGTCACCATTTAGTGTGAACAAATGCCTTAATGAAAAGTATCATATTTTTTTATCGGGATACATACATTATTCTGAATTGAAAAAAGGACAGCGTTGTGGAAGACAACGAGAATTATTATATGCAGTTTTTTTTTAATTCAAAGCAAACAAATTATTTGATACTATGAAATTAAAAAAACGATTTTCCCTAAATATTATATCGATGCAAAAACATGTGACTGGATAGCATACATTCAAAAATATGAAAAATAACCAATGATTACACGCATTGCATTAATTATTTAATTTGGGTTTAACGCCACTTTAAACAATATTTCACTCATATCGCGGCGGTCAGTTTATCGGTTACGTTTTAGGGTAAAATAATTAACATATGTACTGATGATTGATATAATTGGTTTATATATTGGGTAAGAAGAAAGACATAACCAGTTCCCATCTTACACTACGGGTGTCACAAGTGAAGCAGAGACTACTTACTCTTCCAGGTCACGTGCATACCTTTATATATAGTTCGTGTTACTTGTTCTCATGTTTTATTTTCCTGTGTGTAGTATTTTGTAAATTTGTCCATTCGTTCTGTTGATCATGGACTTGTCAGTCTCTCGCATTAATTATTTCCATCTGCCATTTTGGTATCTTCGAATTATTTAAAATTCCCTTAAGCAGAAAACAATGGAAAAATAAATTTAGACCGGCAAATGCTGATGTAATCATGTCATCTATGTGAAAATATTTGATATTTTGTTATTTGTGTATAATTTATCTTTCAAAACAACAATGTAAACATTTGAAATTACAAGGAATTCGAAGATACCAAAGGGGCAGACAGAAATCGTTAAGTCGAGGACAGACAAGACCATGGTCAACAAAATGA
>JAULBM010008835.1:0-11748 GCA_032357055.1 Geukensia granosissima
AATTGAAATCACGACTGGGGCCGCGTGATTTCACGAGATTTCGGAGAGTTGCCAATCTCTTGTATTATATGTCTCTGTTAGTGCTTTGTATTTCTGAGATGCAAATACATCTTAAACCCTTGTCGAAGACCTTGTGGAGACCTCTAGATTTGTAAATTCTCTCTAATTTTTTTTCTCTGACATTTATCCCACAACTTTTCAATTTCATAAAACAGGTTATTTTCAATGAAAATAAAGGGTTATTAAATTGAATATGTCTTTCAATAAAAGAAACCATAATTAAACTTCATAGTAAAAAAAAAAATAACAAGATACATTTGTTTTTGGTATTTCATCAAGGTTGTCAATTTCAGCTTCTATAATCCTTGTATTTAGTGCCTCTTAATTTTGTTTTTAATTGTGAGAGCTTTCAGTTGTATCATATCTTTTACCATTTTCTGGTTAAAAGGGATATAATTGGGGGGGGGATTCTATTTACATCTAATGAAAAATTTGGTTTTCATCCAACTTTGATGGATTTTTTTTCCAAATTATTTCTCATGAATTATGCAACAAAAGTTACCATACTATAGCCTTTTTTGTAGTACTAATTATTGTATAAAAGGGGTCAAAGGGTTAACAAATGTAATTTTGAAGGAGATGAGAAATTTTTATATTTCATCCGATTTTGAGGTTGTTTTTTTTACATTATTCCTCTCAGAGAGAGATTTTGGGAATTTGCCATTTGATTTTCTCTGTCTCTTACTGTTTTCCGGCTAAAAGGGGTCAATGTTTGGGGTAAATTCAATATCGAATAATTGGATTTTGATGGCATTTTCTCCAATTGATTCCTTATAGAAAATTTAACAAAAGTGACACCAGTTTTGAGGATAATACAAGCCAAATGATCACTTATCCAGTAATATTACTGTATCCAGCATATTATTGTGTTCAACAAAATACTGTGTCCATGCTTACCCAAAGGTTAGATGCTGCTTCATCTGTTATCATTATCAAGTTGAAACACAACATTCAGTACCAAATCACCAAAAGGATCAAAGCAGTGTAAAATAAATCAACTCAACATCAATTCCTATTCAGTTCCCAAGGTAACATGTTCTACAGGCACTAGATTAATAAATGGTGTCTATTTATGTTGGACACAAAAATTGCTCTCATTTATGACTGAAATATGGCTGAAAGTGGAATTTAACCTCAAACAAACAAACCAAATAGAGGTTCACAGCATCCACTGCTCTTTTGGAGTTACCCTATGCCCTTTGTATTTCTGTCGGCATCGCTATCTGTTGACAGTTCGGTTTTAGTTCAATAACTTTTGTTCTACATGTATTATTTGAATTCATTTGAAATTTTAACACAATGATATCCAATATAATATGCAGGTTAGTATTGATTTTGGGTGATATAGCCATGCCCATTTGTCAGGAATTCAAAGGGGGTTTTTAAACTTTCAAATGTTATAGCCTTTTTTTATACGACAGCAAAAAAATAGCGGTCATATTATGGTATGGTGCTGACAGCGGCGGTGTTCCTGTCTGTAGACAGGTTGATAACCGCTGGTTTCCACATGATGAATTTTGTTCTAGTTTACCAATCCTTTTAATTTTTTAGGACATTGATAATTGGTACTAGATAAAGATTGGTGTTGATTTTGGCTGATCTAGCCCCACCCATTTATTGAGGAGGGGCCAGCAGGGGATTTTTCCTCATTTGGATAAAAGTTCTCTATTTCTTGTCCAATTTTGATGGGGTTTTTTCTTTGTATTCCCCATAAAAAAGTCAACATAATAGGCCACAAGCGTCATGACATATTTCTTATGGTTATGGATATATAGGGGGTCCTAAAATAGCCACGCCCTAATTTTTTGAAACTTTTTTATTTTTTATCCGATTTTGATGGGGGGTTTTACAAATGATTTCTTATGAAAAATGCAATAAAAATTACTCCAAGCATTTTTTTGTAAAATGTACCGTTTTTTGTATAAAAGGGGTCAAAGGGTTTTAAAAATGTGATTTTGCAGATGTGAAATTTTTATTTTTCATCCGATTTTGATGGGGTTTTTTGCATTTTATACCTCTCAAAGAGAGCTTTCAGTAGTATGTCAACAGATTTTCTTTATCTTTTACCATTTTTGAGCTAAAAGGGGTCAAAATAGTGGGGGGAGGTGGAATTCAGTTTCATATAATATAGAAAATTTTTTATTTTCAATTCAATTTTTGATGGGATTTTTTGCAAAGGATTCCTCATAAAAAAATCCAATAAAAGTTACTCCAAGCATTTTTTTTGTAAAATATACCGTTTTTTTTTTGTATAAAAGGGGTCAAAGGGCTTAAAAATGGGATTTTGCAGGATATGTGAAATTTTTATTTTTCAACTGATTTTGATGGGTTTTTGCATTTAATTTCTCTTAACGAGAGCTTTCAGTAATATGTCTACAGATTTTCTCTGTCTTTTACCATTTTCGAGCTAAAAGGGATCAAAGAAGTGGGGGGGGAGGCAATATTCAATTTCGTATGATATGGAAAAAAATTAATTTTACACACGATTTTCATGGGGTTTTTACCAACACAAAAAAATGCAAAAAAATTACTCGAAGCATTTTTTGGTAAAATTTACAGTTTTTTGTATATAGGGGTCAAAGGGTTGTGTCCAGCACTTTACTGTGTCCAGCACATTATTGTGTCCAACAAAATACTGTGTCCACACTACCCAAAGGTTCATTTCTTCACCTTTCACATGTCAACATGCTGCGGTCGTATCATGCTGCGCTTGCGAAGCACCTGAGTTTAATAATAGTAAGCCTTAGGAAACTTACAGGAACTTATCTTAAGTTGGAAATTTAGTTTTAAATGCCTACTTCGTAAATAGAGTACCATAAGACATCGTATGAATGCATTCCATTACAAAATAGGGCGGTTAAATTCAAACTACATGGTACCCAGTACAATTGAAATAAAGAAACCACCAACAGAGGTGTATTATAAAAATGTAAAAATTTTGATTATCAAACCCAACCAATGTGAAAGTGCCTTACCTGGAGGCAGTATATGTTGCAATTGAATAGCCCTGAAAATCCCAAACCAAAGAATGTATGAATGCAGGTTACAAGTAATTGACACTTTTGCCACCTTTGTTTGGTCCATACTCCAACACATGAAGCAGATTTGTGAAATCTTAATGACTTGTTCTATGCATTATACAATGTATGCAACAATTCTGTTAAAAGCTTGTGCATCATAAGTAACTATATACAATACCTGTACATTGCCAGAAAATATCAAATTTATTTGTATGAGCTTTAGAAACAGGTAATATGTCCCAAGACTTTGCTGATCTTCTTTAACTGTTTCACAGTGAGAACAAATGAATTTGATATTTTCTGGCAATGTTCATGTATTGTTTTTATCCTGCAATTCCTAAAAGGTAAATATTTTTAAGATACTTGTCAGCTGACTTCCAAATTTAATATTTCAGCTCGCTCATAATGCTTGGGATAACAGGAGATAACTTTATGCTATTATACAAAAACCTCTGCTATATTCATACACTCATATTTAAATAATAAACTATTATAACTTAAAAACTGTAAAACCAGCTGAAAGTGAAAAAAATAATAACTCTAGAAAGAGTATGATGGTGGTTATTTAGACAATTTTTTATTGGAGACAGAAGTGAATGACACCTTTAGCAATAGTTACAATGAGTGAAATCTTTGAAGATTTATACTTTTCTCTATTCAAGATATTGTGCAGTCTCCTTGACATTTTTTTCACTATTTCTTTTTCATGAGGAAAAGTAATCTTCTGGCTCAAAGAATGGTATAATGAGATATGGTGTATCTCTACATGCAAATGAAAGGATATCATCAGTAAAAAAGGTCATCTATACACTAGTTTGAAAGATTTTTAAAAGACTTCTAAATTATTGCAGCTAATAGTTGCAGTAACCCCAGAAGAAATTCCTAGACTAGAAGGTCTGTTTAAAAGGGGAAATGAAAATGGAGTGAAAGATTTAAAGATGGTCAAATCACATCAAATCAAAGATTATGAGCCAAATTGTGTAGTAGGTATAAGATGAAATTAATGTAAAGTATGTGAAATACATTTGATTTTTACAATGTATCCTGTAGTATTGTGTTTGCCATTCTTATTTAATATTTGTTTAATTAAAATAATATTCCCCATTTATTAATGATGGTTTTGTGAAATACATGATTTTTTCTGTGAACCTGGTGTTACAGTGTTTTCTATTTATTATACATAAATTATGTTAGTATGAATGGGTGGTCATGATTGACAATAAATATTATAAAGATTTGTATTTTTGTACTATGGTACATATTTTTTAAAAAAAGAAATACATATCTAGCCAAACTTTTTTACTCAAACAAGTATGACACGACTTAAAAATGATTGGAAAGATAAATGACTGGTTGAATAATCATATTAAAAAGTTGTTGATTGGACAGAAAAAGAGGTTTAATAAACCAATGGTGATTGAGCCAAGTTTGAGCAATCATACTTTGACTGTTTAGTGGCAAACTAGTGTGTTTTCCCCAAACCATACCCAATACATATACAATAATTATCTTGTTAAACCAGAACCATATTTTGTTTTACAGGGTTTGAAAGCAATTCATTCTCCACATACTGGTATCATTGATTATGCTGAGGTGACCAGATCTTATGGTAGAACTTTTGAAAAGACAGGAGGAAAAATATTAACTAACTTTGAAGTCAAATCTTTTGATATTGCAAAAGAAAGTCCACCAAACTCAAAGGATGGTTTGTCTTATCCTGTTACTGTTAGGGGAGATAACCAGGTATAACTTTAACCAAATTCAAACAGAAGGGATTTTATGTCTTAAATAACAAAAACTAAAATTGTGCAGCTAATTAAGATATAAGAATTTAATGTATGGGGTACTTATTTACAATATAATGTCAATAGTTAGAAAATTGAAATAGAGTTTATGAACTTGAGTAACTTTATCTTTGATTACAAGAATATTCTTATATGTAAAGGAATAACACTTTTATTGCTGATCTTCATCTTTAAAGTTGTGTTAAGGCCTTCAGTAATGAGCTAATTACAGCTTCAACTCTTACAGTGTAGATCTACAGTGGTGAGCAAGAAGTGAATCCTTATACAAAGTTCAAGGTGACCCCTATTGTGGACATACCGTACATGGTACTACTTCCCATTATTTAACGACAGCTGACACAAGTGTACTACAAACAATTTTTCTACGATTAGTGAACATATTTAACATTGTTTTGTGTAGAGAAGTGTATCAAAAAAACATAAATATACCTATTGGTAAAATATCACTGCTTATTTTAAGATTTATAATAACATCTAAATCTTTTATATCGTTTGACAAAATGGTGATTTTTTCAGACAGTACAATGCAGATATGTAGTAACATGTGGAGGTTTACACTCAGACAGACTGGCAGAGTTGTCAGGTTGTAACAGAGAACCAAGGATAGTTCCATTCAGGGGAGACTATCTGCTACTGAAACCAGAAAAATGTAATCTTGTTAATGGCAATATATACCCTGTAAGAATACAGATATTGTTTTATAATATAATGTGCAGTTCTTTCTGCGAATCAAGCAGAGAGAAGAACATCCTTTTGGGAGAAGTTAATCACATAAATCACTTTAGATTTTGATAAGGGAGATAATTCATCATTTTTTAAAAGAAAATATTATAAAATTTTAGTCTTATGCAAAATCATGTATAATTATAAAATAAGCAGTTTTGTTATTTGCATTCTTAAGTGAAATTACATTATACTGTAGGTTTTTGTCTTTACTGCCATAAAACTTACAGACGGCAGACATAAGAATACTGTTTAAGAGTAGTGGCATCAACAGTGGTGTTTGTCATGTTCTAGTGGATCAAGGTCCCTGATATTTGGTTTGCTGTTACATCTTCATAGAAACAGTTTGAATCCAAACCAACAATTTTTTGGACCCTCCATTTCAATAATGCACAAATGATCTTCCTAAGAATAATGCAGTGGAGTGATATATGGTCAAAAGTTTACGTACTTTTATTTTTCAAATGTTGTTAATAATATGATACAAAATTACTATATGAAGAATTTTGATATGCTATATGTACATTTTAAGGAGTAAAAGTTAGTTTGCTGAAATTCATATTTCATACTGCCATATCTTGGGAACTGCAATTAACTTTACTAGTGAGTTTATATGAAAATCAATGTCCATTACATCATTTATAGCCATAAAGCTCTCTTCTGTCCAAAAAATGTAACTTTGTTATGCCCCCACCTTTCTTCATTAAGTTTTACCTTCCATTGGTACATACATTTTTCTGTATGTAGTTATTCGGTCAATTTGCGTCAAATATTTCTCAGCTTCTGTATGTAGGACTGATTGTATATTTAGTCTGAAGCATTATCAGTGTAAGTTGTACTGTGTCTCCTATTTTCATGTCTGACACATGTCTACTTGCTGTTTGCTTGGATGGGGGCATCCATGTCACTTGGACACATTTTCTCTATGAATTGCTTATTTTCAAAATTGCCTTATTCTTAAATTGTCTGCTACTAAAAGTTTACCACCAAAAGTTAAACTTACCATGCTCAGTGGTCCTGGTGTTTTCAACTGCCTACTAAAGTCGAAAATTTTATCGGAAACCTTGTCTGCCAGTCCAGATGGTTGTCAAAACATCTACTGCTCTATGGGACATTTGCTGAAAGATCTTTTAACATCACCAGGCCTGTAAATTGTTTCGAATCACAAAAAACTGAATTTTGCAAAGATTTTATAAGAAAAATTTATGCCCCGCCTTCAGGCATTAAACTTTACCCAATACATCCATCTTTTTTCTTCAAAGATTTCTCGGCTTGTGTATGTTCAATTGATTTGATATTTGGTCTTAAGCATTATCAGGGTGGTTTCTTCTGCCTCTCCCCATTTCAGGTCTGTCGTATGTCTACTTCCTGTTTGCCAAGATTGAATTTCTATTCTGTAATATTTTCCTCAAAGATTTCTCAGCTTGTTTATTTTAGATTGATTTGATACTTGGTCTGAAGCATTACCAGGTGAATTGTATCGTTTCTCCCCTTTTCAGGTCTCCCTGTTTGGTGGAGCAGGGGCATCTGTGTACCATGGACACATTTTCTTCATGTTAAAACATTGTCTTATATTTATTTTTAGAAGTTCAATACATGCTACAAAAAGCCATGGTGATCGCTTAAGAGAACTGCTTTAAATCATTTTAATAATATATTAAATAAATATAGGTACCAGACCCTAGATTTCCTTTCTTGGGGGTACATTTTACACCAAGGATGAATGGAGATGTGTGGCTAGGTCCAAATGCAGTATTATCATTTAAACGAGAAGGATACAACCTAACAGATTTTAATCTTAAAGATTCTATCGATGCACTTAGTTTTAGGTATGTACAATGAAAGAAAAGTCATATATTTTAAACACATTTTTAATAGATATTAAATTATGGATTATATGATACTATAATATTAAGTTGCTTTTATTTTCATTAATACATTAATGCATTCATCCATAAGATACAAAAATTATTGTTCTATTTCTGGATTTTTATCTCTGCCTGTTTCATAGTTGTGAATAAAAGGAAATATTGAATTAAAACCCAACTTCAGCAAGGGAAAATAATTACATACTGTTCTGTTTGATTCATGAAATCTCACTGACCTCATAAACATAACACTTCCATGTCATTGAAATACATTTATAGAAACTCTTCACATAAGAAGTACATCCTGACATTAAAATACCTACAGTCCATATTGAGCAAGGGGAGATAATTTTATGTTATCCTCTTTCAATCCTTACACTGTATTGATGTAGTCAGTTGAACTCCTTGTAAATGGATTGGAACTAAATTTTTCACATATATGTAGGATATATTTCTCATTAAAATTGGCGTCAACTTGGACTTATCATGTTTTATACCCAAGCTTTTTAAGGATATAGTCACATCAATTTTATATCACTACGTTTTTTAACCGAACATACACTACAGTAGATCTTATTATACAGCTTGAAGTCACTTATCTGTTTTCTACTTTGCAGTGGTCTGAGAAAACTTGCCTTCAGAAATCTGGCTTTTGGTATAAAGGAGATGTATAGAGGATTTAATGTTAGTGCTACTGTCAGACAGTTACAGAGATTTGTTCCAAGTTTAACAAGGGATGATGTTACTAGGTAATATTTGTTATATGCATGGATTCAGGCAGTTAACAAGCATTGTACTTGTCCTCTAAAGTCAACAAAAATTTATCAGTTTATTTATGAAAATGATAATAATTAAAAGAATTCTGACCTTACTTGCTATTTAACTGGTGGCCCTCTATCATACCAAACCCTGTGTCTGCCACTGGTTTCACTTTTCTTGGTTTAACATTTGAGAACAGTTTTGCTGAAGAATTTATGGCAACACAACTCTTGTAACATGTATTTCAAACTGTTGGGGTCCTGATCTTTTATTTATACATAAATTCATCTAACTAGTTAAACCTGCATTAAAGGTAACCTTTATCAAGCAATCTTTTGTGTTATACCTTCTATGCATTACAGTCTGGTCATTGAAACCTCCATTTTCCACTTGACTAACTCTAGTTAGAAATTTTGTCCAGATCTACATCACTTCATTTTTTTTTTGCCAATAGCTGTGTATTGGATATTGGTCTCATAACAATTGAATAATATTTTTCGAAAGTTTCTTCATTACAGACTAGTTAAATTATGGATAGGCTACCATTTCACAATAAAAAAAGCTTTTGTGAGGTTTACACATACTTAAGTTGCATACATTTCATAATGTTTTAACTTGCAGGTAAGTATTAAATGTATGTAATGAAAGGTAACCAGATCATTGCAATCAGAGGAATAAGCTGTTGTTCATTAGAAATGTGAATTATAATGAAATAAAAAAAATGTTGCTAACATTGAAACCAACCAAATTAAATTAATGAATTACACCTATCGATTACTACTGTTTGTTGTCGCTACTGTACTAGCAGGTTGTCCGATTTTCTGTGAAAATCTATCAGTTGAATTATGTTTAAGAATTGTTCCTAGTGTGAAGATTTTCCCAAACAAGCTACGCCAAAAAAACAAAAACCTTATAGTGCAGCCAGGGACACCAAGTAGGAGTCATCCGTGGGCGTAATCCATTACATTTATATGTTGGAAAACAGCTTTCGTGATATTGTACTTTCTATCGTTGAATGCTGAACATGATGAGGGCATGACCTGTGTTTCCTTTTTGGAAGGCTAGGCAGAAGTTCCAGACAGAAACAGTCTGCTCATGTTAATAACAGATGTTATAGACATTTGAGCATGAGGAATTGATTTAGTATACAGTCATTTAATGGCATTGAGGGTAAAAGCCATTTTATTTTTCCTGAAGTTTGACAATTTCCCGATGCGAAGTTGAGGGAAATATTCAAAGTTAAAGGTAAATAAAATGGCTATTTCCAGAAATGACAGTCAATAATTGTTTTATTATTTCGAAAAACAACTAAGAAAAGAATTGATATTATTGATATGTAGACATCGTTGACCACTAGATTATAGTCTGTCTCTTCCATTGCATTTTGGAGATTTGAACATCTTTGGTGACATCACCAATAAATAGTCATCAGAACTAATAGCTGGTGAATAGTCCTTGAAACTATTTACTGGCAAATTCAAATCAATGGAAACATAGTAATTTTGTCTTTTTCACATTTAGTATAGGGAACATATACTGAGGTTTGATAAAAATAACTATTAAATTCTGATGCAAATATTGAATATTTTTCAGAGGTCCATCTGGAGTTAGAGCCCAAGCCTTAGATAGAGAAGGACAGTTAGTAGATGATTTTGTTTTTGACAGTGGCGAAGGAGATCTAGGCAGTAGGATATTACATGTACGGAATGCCCCTTCTCCAGCTGCTACATCATCTTTGTCCATAGCTAATATGGTCTCAGATAAAGTAGAACAAACATTTAAGTTATGATAACTAGAACATTATGTAGTGGAATATTCAGGGTAATCTGTGATAATTTATATGTGATTGAATGGTTGAGGTATAAATTAAAATATTAAGGAATGATAATATGTGATTGAATGAATAAGATATGATAAAAAAAACTGTCAGCTAATATCAAACTCTAGCAAAAAACAGATTGTAAGGTGAGCCTTGGCCAGTATTTCTTATCTTTCACTGGTTTCACTTAGCTGTCCTGCAACAGAACTCTGTCACGTGGCAGATATCCAATATATCTATTTAGATAGCTTTGCACCTGTTTAACAGAGAGAATAACTAAAATTGATAGTAGTTGACAAGTATATAACTTCTTTTTATTTTAACAGTAAAATATGGTATTCCTATTTCTTGCTTAGAGCCAAAAGCCTATGACATGGTGAGTCAAGAAAAAATATTAATTACAGTGTATAAGAAAAATTATAAGATTAAGGGGGGATGAGGAAATACATATCCAAGTCTTGAAATGTTATAAAACTTTAGAATATTGTATATTCTTTACTGGTAATCAAACAATATTATACAGTTATTAAATGGCATTTAGGGAAATAGACATTTTATTCTTCCTGAGGTTTGACTCTTTCCCTGTGCGAAGAGGAAGGAAATAGTCAAAGTCAAATGAAAAATAAAATGGCTATTTCCCAAAATCACATTAAATAACTGTTTCATTATTCCGAAAAACAACTAAGATAAAAATTGATATTTTGATATGAATACATCAAATACCAATAGAGTATTATTCTCAGTCTTTTTCATTGTGTGTTGGAGATGTGAATGTCTTTGGTGACGTTACAGGTAAATAGTCATCAGAACTATTACCCAGTTAATAGTCTTTGAAACTATTTCAAAATTCAATCAATGTAAACCTAGTAATTTTATCTTTATAACATTAAGTATACTGAGGTATAATAATAAATCTTATTTGGTAGCCCTAAAAGAGTAGAATATGAATATAATTGTTTTTAACACAGCCTTTAGTTAATAGCTTAACAGCTCCCATACATTGAAATATAAAGTACTGAAATGATTTCTACCAAGCTGGCTGTGATTGGTTACAGGTACAAAAGTTTTGGCTAAAAACCCCATTTTTTAAGTTTAGGCTAAACACTCTATTTTGAAATTTTAATGTCTTTAGTATTACCTTTAAAGGCCTTTTTTATCTGTATATAAAAAAGTCATGTTTTGATAAGGAATGTATTAATGTTGATGTATTTTAGTTTATATCATGTTTGATCTCACCAGACTATGGCTGAAATATTGCTGACATGGCTGTAATCACCAATCAATGAAATTTAAATGTATCACAAAAGCCCAAATTTTAGTTGGACAACCTTTATTTTCAGATAACCTCACATGAGGTTAATTTTTCCTTTTTTTATTTAGGAACATTGTAGAAATCAAACAAAATGTTTAAATTTGTCAATTCTAAAATCACATTATTAACCTTGGATGTTTCAAATCAATAAATACATGTTTATAAACTGAGTTGTGCATGTGTTCAACATGATGTGAGGTGCTTATATGTATTTTTGTCTCGCCTGCGACGAAGTCGCGAAAGCGAGACATAGGTGTGACTTTCCGGGGGCGGCGGCGACGGCAGCGGCGGCGTTAGTTTTTTTAAAAGCTCTATATCTCTGAAAGTATTAATGATAGGATGACCAAAATTAGTGTGCTTATAGTTCGTGATATGAAATTAC
>JAULBM010008846.1:0-11747 GCA_032357055.1 Geukensia granosissima
ATATATTTCACACAATGTGTTCTGGTTGGTTCATTTTAATCAGTTAGTCCTTTGCAATCATATGAAATTGCAAACATACTGACAGTGTAACAAAAAAATTCTAAGTTTGCCAGGTGAGCGATTACAGGCTCTGTCGAGCCTCTGGTTTGGATGTTTTTAAAGTTTTGTATTGGATTTTATAATTTATTTTTAAATTCTATGAGTTCTAAGTAAAGCCCATTAATTTTATTGTCTTTTGAAACATTGAAGTATCATTCAATGCTTGTATCTTAAATTATGTTTAAGATTGAGCTTGTTGCATTATCCTTGGGCTGAATGAAGTGAATAAATACTTGTCGATATATAAAAGGATATCTACGCAATAAGACAATCTATACAGGACAACTAAAACAGTAATTAAAAAGTTTCTTATATTTACCTCGTTTGTGATGAAATAATTGGAAAGAAAACATGTAGTTTTTAAAGGGACAGGAATTTCTTCCCGCACCACTCGAGAGTTCTCCTCCGGTTGGGTCAATGTTGTTTATGTACATGTTTGTTTTTTCAGATTTCTGTGTTTTGATTTTGGTTTCCCATGTCGCTTGACTTCCTTCTAATGTTCGATTCTTCGATATTACTAAGATACTGTTTTGTGTAGTCTTGAGGTCTTCCTCAGATAAATCCAATGTTTGTTGGCCAGAGGTGTAAACTACCAAAAGGCAAAAACGATAGGAGAAATGATATAATTACATCAGCACATGTCTGATTAGACAGTTGCATAGACTTTCATTTGTTATTAAACTTATGGTCGAATTTGTTTTCCTTATAAGCAAATTTGTTTTATACCCATCAGCAGTATAAAGTACATAATATGTTAAAAATTATGAATTTTAAAGACCTTGATCAATAAAGGGTGTCTGTATATGTTAATCTTAAAATATGCATGGTTGTTTATCAGTTTGTGAAGAGTTCATATAAAATAAACACTGTCAGATTTCTTTCGTTAACTGTTGCACATCCACCGTAAACAGTATCTGATCTTAATTATTTTTTATCCGGTTCAAATTAATTTAACTGTGACCGAATACTTTGAATGCACTTTCCAACATTAAAGTGGTTTTGATATCAACGACACCGATTTCCTGCTATAAAAACTTTTGACATCTATGTAAATACAAGTAAAAGGCAGAAAAGTGTCTTTTAGTGGTTGAGAAGTTACGAGAGACATCAAATGCGTCCTTTAGCAAAATCAACATGCCAAACCATGTTTGATTTGAACAAGAATAGAAAATATTTTGTTCCATTTTCTATTTAAATGTGAAGAAATCAAAGACATTAAATCTAGGTTATAAAAAGTACTTTCACCAGGCCATGGTTTTATTTAATGACATCAACAAAGATGAAGATATAACAATATCTATAAAAAGCAGTTCCAGGATTATATGTGTCACTAATGTCATCTTCAGGATTTTCAGTGTAGACAGTATTAAATGGGTTAAGATGGCCAACAATGAATTCCATTTTAAGTTATTTGACAATGTGCAGCCTGATAATCTCTTTGGAATTTGCGATCTCATGCATATATGCAGTATCTTTCGTTTGTATGTCTGTCAAAATTTGATCAAGGGTATCAATTTGTTATGTAAATTTAAATTTTAGAATAGAATATAGTTACAAGTCCATAGAATATTAATTCACCATTGACATTGTTCTCAATGATATCGCTAGTGTTTCAACGCTAATTGACAATGTATCATTTCTTCATTTAGTTTTAAAAGACCTGAACTGAGGTCTTATAAAGCGAATTAGTATATCTTTCCCTATGCTTGAGGTGTATGTTCTTTTGTTTCCATTTCTATAAATTGTGTTGGGGTGAATGATGGTCTTCTATTTTGAATTCCTTCTCATTTTTGTTTTATTTTATATTTCATTATTTATTTATTCAGACGGAAATTATTATATTGATCCATGACTTTTTTTACACAGTCATACAATAAGTAATAGATATAACATTGTCTTGCCTAGTATCCAGCACTCTGGTCGGCCTTTCCGTTAGTCGGAAACAAATGTATTTCATGGCGATAACTTTTGTTTCTTCTTAGCTCACATCTATTTGCATCCGCCGACGTCTTCGTGGGCCTTTCGTTCTGTTAAAACATCTTCTTGTCAGAAATTGATTAAACAATTGAATTGTTATGTTTCAGAAATGATCGTTGGACGATTTTCTACCAAACGGTTCCCATGGTGTTTCTTCATTTTTTGCCAGTCAAAGTAAAACGTGGCGTTCAAAGCCAATGATGTGTTCTGAAATATTATTGCAAGAAATAGCTGAAATAATTAAGATAATCAGACCCGCAGCGACAGCATGACATGGTTTAACATTGAATTTAATTAGGATTTTTCTTGAAGATCTTTTCATCTGTAATAACTTTACCAACCTGCAACCATACTTTGACAGGAATGTTGTCGAGATGGTCCTCAACCAAAATTAGTGGTAACTGCAATCCATAATGTGTTCTGATTGTCTGAAAGTTTAAAAATTCTCTTGACAGAAACCAATGAGCATGGTGAATCTATTTTGTTTAATGAATGATCATTGGATGGTCTTCTACCAAATCCTTTTTTGGTTTGACGTTTAAACAACTAACATGACCGACACGACCCAACATAGTGCCTATCGGAATTTTAATAATAAAAAAAGAAGATACTTGGTAAAGGTTTAGGAGATCATACTCTATCTGCATGCCAAATGGAGGAAATTATTGATTGTATAGGTCCTTAAAAGATCTTCCATCTGTCTATGCCAGAACTTTTGTCTAGATGATCTTCTACCAAATTTTGAATTTGTTATGTTCATCGGAATTAGGACTTGACAGTAAATTATATTTTCTAAAAAGCTGAATTATTTCGGCCAGAAACCTGAATTGTTAAGTTGCAGGAATAGTCATTGGATATATCTATATATACCGAATTTGTGAATGGTTTGCCCACCCATTCAGAATGACCGCCACAACGTGACATAGTTTAAAATGGGACCCTAATGGAAAATTACCTTGAAATTTTTTTGTCTGAAATAAACCTGCAAATTGCAATCAAATATGGGTAGCAGGGCCTTGGGTGGTAACCTTATAGATAATATATGTTGATCTCTGCCAGACACTGTGGCAGCTATAGCTGAACCTTCTTAGTTTAACATACCGGTAGGACCCTATGGTTCAACTTTCAAGATAATATTATAATCCTGAAAAACGATTATATATCATAAGAAACTGTTAAAAAAAGTAGAAATGATAAGAAAGACAATACATTCAATCTTTTGTAATCTAACATCTAATCATTCATCTGTTTATAGTTAGCATGACATAATTTTATTAAGTGAGTGTTACAGGCTTAGTTAGCATGGCATAATTTTATTAAATGAGCGATACAGGCTTAGTTAGCATGGCATAATTTTATTAAGTGAGCGATACAGGCTTTGTAAGCATGACATAATATATACAGGCTCTACAGAACGTCCGGTTGAGGAATGTTTTCTGATTTTTGAAAACCTATAAAACAGGTCAGTGCAATTGTCAGGTCTGAGACTTTACTGTTCAGGAGTTTAATTCCTTGGAAATACCTTTAAAATGTCAAATCAGTCATTCCCATGCTTTGATATAAACCCCTTTCACCCAAATACAATACACGTCTAGTTCGATTTCATTTTGATTATCTCCTAAGAAAGTTTTATACGATGAGACGTTGATGATTCTATTTATTCCCGTTATAAATGGTAACGAACGTGATTACCTTTCATACATTTCTACTTTTTTTGGAAATAATTTTCACATTTAATAATAAACCACATCATGTCGTTATGGACCATAAAATTAAAGTGATTCTAGTAGCATTTGTTGATACTTCTGACATTTTTCCTATGTTTTGAGAATTATTATGTAAAGGCATTGTCGACAAAGAAGTAGTGCGATGATAACACAAAACCCTTTTTGTGTTTTTGAAAATTGATTTCATAATGAGGAAACCTTAACATCTGGGTTTTAAAGATAATTGTTATAAGAGCTTCTAGTTTTTGAACTTTTTCTGCGTCGTAAATTTCCAGAAAGGTTTATGGATTAATTATTCTTAATTGGTAATTCTGCATCGGTTGATTTTAATCATTCGACAATTGTATTTTCAATTGATATTTGCATTACAAATATTGCAATTATGTCGGAAATTGATTGTTAATTTGTCCACGTAGTAATTAAACAGATTCCAACAAGTCAGAGTTTTATTAAACCTTCAAAATATACTTTAACAATACCAGATTGAATATGTTGTACCAGACTATCATTTACTGATTTTTTCAGAGGGATTTAAGGCAATTAACTCCGGGCTTCAAGTATCTTCTGTGACAGACCATCTTACCAGGTATGTTTATTGTATGATTTTTTTAAAGTTAGAAGAATATATATGATTTTTAAAGAAATTTATATCAATAGTGATTAACGTTATAGTTAGAACACTGTAACACTAAGAATGGATTTCCTTTCGAAACGTCGTCAATTTTTTGTGTTTGCAGTCCCAAATCATGTTTATTGTCGAAAGCAGTTTGAAAATATTCTCCTCGTTGATTTTTTGGTTTTTGTTTAATTTCTAGTTCAATTTGAACAAGTGTGAATAGTAAATATTTTTTGCTGACGCATCGAGGAGATTTTCTCTTCTTATACTTTAGGTGGTGTTGAATTCTATAATCCTTTAGTGAAAGTTTATCCTAACAGTACTCGTATTACAGTGAGTAAGGTCTGTCTTAAGAGTAACACAGAGATAAAGTAATATGTCTTAAGAGTAGCACAGTGATGTAGGTATGTCTATCTTTAGTGAAAGTTTATCTTAACAGTACTAGTAACACAGTACTGTTAAGATCTGTCTTAAGAGTAGCACAGTGATGTAGGTATATCTATCTTTAGTGAAAGTTTATCTTAATAGTACCAGTAACACACTGAGTTAGGTCTGTCTTAAGATAAACACAGTGATGTAGGTATATCTATCTTTAGTGAAAGTTTATCTTAACAGTATTAGTAACAGAGTACTGTTAAGATCTGTCTTAAGAGTAGCACAATGATGTAGGTATATCTATCTTTAGTGAAAGTTTATCTTAACAGTACCAGTAACACACTGAGTTAGGTCTGTCTTAAGAGTAGCACAGTGATGAAGGTATATATATTTTTATTGAAAGTGTATCCTAACAGTATTATAATACAGGAAACGAAATTTGCCACGACTTAAGTCAAAATATATCAAAAGATCAGCTATCAAGTATGTCATGTTGTATATCGTTGTAATTTAAATGTTTTTCGCCGCAGTTAAAATTTCAGTTTTCCTCAACACAAAATAATTTCGCAATACCCTCCTAGATTCTCTTATGCTGTGGCAAATTTCGTTTGGTGAACTACAGTTATACAATTCGTTATTTCTGTCTTTAGAGTAGCACAGTGATGTAGGTCTATCTATCTTTAGTGAAAGTTTTTCCAAACAATACCAGTAACACAGTGAGTTGGCTTGTCCTAAGAGTAACACTAATGTTGATGCATATCATTAAACTTTGGATTCTGTGAACATTTGGTTTTAATTATTCAATATGAAACAGAGGTCAGTGACAAGTATTAAAAGGCTTGTTAGAAAAGATAATGCACTTATCTACGTACAAGCCATATTGCATGTGGTTTAACAATAGAAATATATAAGTCAAATTTTTGTCTTGTGCATAGATAGAAGAATGGTATCTTTGTCTATGATATTTGACAATTTAAGTGGAGCATTGCACTATAATATGATTATGATAGAAACTTTAGAACAATAATTACAATAAACAGACCAGCAATACAAAAGTAATGAGTTTGTAACATTATAACATGGAATATGACTATCGATTCTGGCAATTGAAAAGAAGGGAAAATAAAGATATATTTGTGTTATAGGTCTGTTAAATTATATACAAATTGGCATCTATTAAATTCTCTAAAACCAGTTTATGTTTCTACCCCATAAATCTAATCATTTAACAATATCAAAGAGCTTGAATTTTTTTGTTCCACATCAAATACAAATCTCGAGATATATTTTAACCACTTTCAACACAGAGGTAAATATTTGTTTAGAAATGCTATAATGAGTATTACTGAATAGAACCCGATGGTCAATAAAAATATTCTTCCAATTATGTTGAAAAAAAATTCTTAGAAATTGCATATTGATTTTTTAGGAATTTCATTGGACGTCATCCTCTGTAAATTCTGTCTAAATGAATGAGACGGAACAGGATATCCGGTACCAGTCACTCTCTCACGTGATCGATGAATATTACCCACCTGTGCTCATCTTTCTTGGAATAGCATGCAACGTTTTAGTTTTGTTAGTGATGAGGACGAGATATTTTCGTTATCAACCGTGTTCTGTTTACATGATTGGAGGAGCTATCAATGATATTTTTAGTGTATCTATCTCCATGACAACGCACTGGTTGCATGTAACTTTTGATATATATTCCAGAGACAGACTTCGATACATTTGTAAATTTTTAGATTTTTATGGCTGGGGAAATTGTGATTTAGGAATTTTAATCACAACAGCGATGACAATTGACAGAGCACTGGCTATCACATTTCCGCTTAAGAAGAACGACATAAATACATTTAGGCGAGCAAAAATAGCAATGGCAATACTGACATTAATAACTATCGCTAAAGAGTTTCACTTCTTCATCGGCTCCGATATGGTAGAGGAAGACAGAGACGAGAGATTGTGCGACGTTTATCCACAATCACACGCGTACAAGTATTTCTGGACAAAAATTTGGCCTTGGTTTCACCTGTCGTTCTTAATAATTTGTTTTATTCTTATGTTTCTAGGCAACATTGTTTTGCTATGTTCAATATGGAAATCGTCGAAAAGAGAAATTCTGAATTCCATAGAAAAATGTCAGTTTGACAGATCTTCTGTCAGAGGCAGCAAACAAGTTCAAACAATTACGCCTATGCTGATTGGCGAATCAGTTGTACTGTTATTGCTTACATTCCCATTTTCGGTACAACTCTCTATTATTGGATATGACCCAACCGTTTACAAAACCTCTACAACTCACTTTGTGTTTTCTTTAACGTTTTACATGTTGTATACAAATAAATGTGTTAATTTTTTTGTGTATTTGATAACTGGACATCGGTTTAGGTTAGGAATACAAGAACTTTTTACAATGTGTTTCTATGGAAAAAAGAAACTACGTCAAAGTCTATATCAAAGCACAAGAGGCCACGTGTCATTTACACGACCTCGTCTTCAATCAAATGGTCAACCCAACACCGGATTTTACCAAGAAGGCGACTTCTGCAATTCAATATCAGAAGACAACAACAATTCCAAGTCAGATGTTGAACAAACTGGGTTAACTATATTATCTAGACCAAGTGAACTGAACTTGCAGCGAATAAATTCAATCCTATCTAAAAGTGCTTCTCAGTTGAAAGCATGCATGTGCATGCAAAGTGCTACGTTAACATTATCCGAAAATTCTATACGGGTTGTTCTGCCAGATACCGAACGGGTAAATCAATGTTCATCATTATAGTTATTTATCTTTAAACATACCTTTTTATAAAAGGTTTTGTAAAAAATTGTGTCTATAGTTTCAAATAGCCTTTATATAAATTTCTTGGTGATGAATGTAAAATTCTATCTATATGAAAATATGTTTTTTTTATAAATATATTTTGCCACTTTACCCTGTATTTGTTTCACTTGTTTTACCACATTCATACATTTTAGATATTTTAAAAATGAAAAATACATGTTAACCAATTTTGAACAAATAAAGGAAATCCGAGTATGCTGGACGAGTGTTTCAAAGAGTAAACTCTCATCAGCAGCATTTAAACCAAAACACAGGAAGAAAAAGTCCAAATATATTAAAAAGAAGTACTTTTATCCAAAACAAACCTAAATTTGCAGCTACATTTTGTAAATATTTCGGGAAGGGCATCTACCATATGAAATACAAGGAATGAAGCCTCCTCTGTAAACCTTTAAAATGCTCTCTCATATCAAATTGTTAATAAACAAAACGAATATTTTGGTGCTTAGAGCCTAGGAACTGAATAAATTATTGCAACAAACCTTGCAGTAAAGAGCAGTTCCAGCTATTTTCTCAATTTTTTTCTGAAATTTTTTTTATGAAAAACACTGAGGTCTAAAACGGTATTGCGCTTATAAAAAGAAGAATGCATGTGAAAACATCCCTAGAAATCTTAATTTGCTTGTGAGTAGCCTTCATGTCAAATTGTCGGATTAAATAGAAAAAAATGGTAAATTGTGTGAAAGCAGGCTTTAAAAGCAAATTTTTTCAATAGGCTAGGTCCAGCAAAATTGAATTCTTTATATACAAAGGTTATTTTTTAGTATTTTTCAAATAACAAAAAGGTTATAAATTCACCATAGAAAACAAATAGTGTTCTTTTTTAAAGGAAATAATGGGAAGTATTGTGTATCAATAAAAAATATTGTCTTAAATGATGGATTTGTTATTTGTTTTACAAGCACGGTTGCTATCGTGTCCCGCAAGAGTTCCGTTTTTTAGTGTCAATTGATCTTTTTTCGGCTTCGTTAGGTTTTTTCATATAGCAAAGCAGACAATTTAACTTCAATTAACTCAAAACACATATTTATTATTGATTCTCAAGTTTAGCATCTGCTGCAGTGAACATAAGATATCACTGAGTAGCGCATTATTTTGAGCGAAAATACTTAGCAACAGCCAAAACAAATGTTCAGATTCCAAAACAGGCTAAACTATTTGTTTACAAAGTAATAAAAAATAAATATCAGTAAATTCCAGATTGAGCCATGATTGTTTAAAAATACAAGTTTACCAATATTGAATAAACATGAGGAATTTTAGTTTGATATATGTACATTTCCAGGAGTAACCTTTAATCAGTAACCAAAACACAGAAAGTCCGAGATCCAAACATAGTTAAAGAAATACTCAAACCCAATCAAATCGAAATATCGGCAACTATAAAGTGCAATACGTTTTGAAGCCTTTTCGTATTTCAATGCTTTAAAATTTAAGCAAATGCAGCATGCAATTAATATAAAACATTATTTAATAACAAGAGGGCTGGTGAATAGCCTCAGGGAACTATGGTCCATCACCAATTATACAAAAGAATATCATACTATAAAAACGAGTCTATAAAACAGTGTTCTTGACTTTTTTGTTTTAAAGTAGCGTTCTTGTTGTATCATGGAACAAAACTATGAAACACATTATCTTTTTCAGAGAGTGGACTGGTTGGCCACAAGGCCGGGTAAATTTCTTGTCACAGTAGACTGTTTGGGGAGGGGTAGGAGATTACTCTGTGCAATAAGTCAAATGAGTGTTGTTGCAAAGAGTTCTTAAACATACTATAGCGTTACATTTCTGTCATCAAGCGGCACGACGTTTTCGACCGGCTCGGCTGTCAGTTGAGAAGTTTTCAACCAATGGACCCTCTTAGGAGGGATTTACCTCCTGACAGAAGAATAGCGACCCTTATCTTTACTTCGGTCACCCTTGAGTTGTCGGGTGTTCATATATTCTGTTCAACTAACAGGGCTTCTTGTAACTGAAGGAATAGAAAATGAATACACATGTCCAATCCAGCAGCCCTCTGTGGAATGGGGAATCGAGGCAGGCAATATGTTGAATATCCCCCTTTTTTAAACATTGAATTATGTAGTGGTGTACACCGGTTTTAAATTACAAACATTTATAATACGGTGTAATTCAAATATTCACGTATTTTGACTTAATATATCTATACATATTTTATTTTGAATAAAAAGTATTATTTTTACCAAAAAGAACATCTTAATCTTAATAAAGACTGAATAAGCTGAAATACACAGAAATTTGAAATTTGTTTATCATTTGTTTTTCCAGATTATTATTTATGCTTTATTTTATAATTAAAAAGAAATTAACATGATTTAAAGCAAAATTTATTGTTTCTTCCCACACATTGCTTGTATTTTGTCAACTCAATTACAAAAATTATGAAGGAGTACTTTTTTCGCAAAAAGGGCCGACCAAATCAGTTAATGAATAATAAACTGGGAACATTCAATGTCTTGTATATATTATTACTCAATGATATCGTGTGTAGCCATATACGAACTCAAAAGTCAAGCAGATTTAAAATATCGAGAATATTGGGAAAATTCTGCGACTGTGATGGCAAACGAAACAATATTAGTGCTATAAAACAGAATAGTAATCAAAGATATTAAGAAACATAAAAAAATCTCGATATAAAACCAAAAAGGCAAACACATGACAGGACCAAAAGTTGGATTTTTGTCAATTATTTGTTTAGAGTGGGGCTACCATTTTTGTTATTTATTTCATGTCATACATGGGCGATTTCAGTGGGGGGAGGGCGGCGCCCGAAAAAAATGAAAAAACAATATAATTTTTTAGTCTTGAATTTCTTATGTCTATGAGCTTCGCCCCCTGGTCTATATATCTCTATCAGAGAACTTCCCTGGACTCCCCTAACGTAAAATCTTGAATCCGCGGCTACCATGGCTTAAATCTGTATACCTAGACGCGTTTTGGAAATGCAATATATTGATACTCAACAGCCCTACTTTACGGAACGGGGACATATTTATAACAAACTTTAAAATAAACAAAAAATGTTAAAAACTAAATTTGCTAAAAAATATCCCAGTGGGCTAAAAAAAGACCCCCAGCAGTGCGTTCCAAAATTTTTAATGTTAACATTTTTTTATTTACAATATGTTTTATGTTCTGGTGGGCATAAAAATTTGGTCCCATAGAGATAGGGGTGCACGGTGAGATTTCTAGCACACGGCCTAATTCCGAAACGGACCAACCTAGTGGACATTCCATCAAAGTTGGGTTCCAACTAAGCAATTTGTCCAGGGCCAATGATGTTTAATGAATTTCCCAAAGATTTCTATGTTTGACTAATTTCGATTGAGGCGCCATCTTGGTTGACGCGTAGGGTCATCTGATAGTGATAAAAGGTGCCCGTCTGATGAAACACCCCACCAGCGTTTGGTTCCATATTTGTCCATGTATTTCCGAGTAAGAGGATTTTAAAATGAAGTTCGTCTAAAGCAGCCGTCTTGGTCCCGCCGGTGGTTGGGTTCCAATTAAGCAAGTAGTTGCAGACCAGAAGATTTGTAATGAATTTCCTATAGGGTTTTATGTTTAAGTACGGTTGAGATGTTCATCTTGGTTGGCGATATGGGTTATCAGAAACGATTCTTAAAGGGCTCATCTAAGGGCCATTCCACCGACGTTCCATTCCAACTGAGAAAGTAGTTCCAGACGAGAAGATTTTTTAAATGAATTTTCATTGGGTTCTATGTTAAACCAAGTTAAGGTGGTGGCCATCTTGGCTGGCGAGTGGGTCATCGGATAATCTTCTGGTACTATCAACAGGATTCAACTCTTTCTATTGTATAGTTAAAAGAATGATTTTGTTAATTTATTTTTGATATAGAAGTCTAAAGCAATAAAAATGTAGAATAGGCAGTGTATTAAAGAAACGGAGTATTTTTATTTGGAAAACCTCGAAACCCAATTGCAGCCAGGGGCCTGGGTGGCCGAGTGGTCTAGGTAGTTTATTTTAACTTACCTGTATTGATCACTGTAACCTATCACCAATACGGCGTGAGTTCGCGCCTGGGCTTGTACCATACAAAAACGGGTTGCGTTTAAC
>JAULBM010008857.1:0-11747 GCA_032357055.1 Geukensia granosissima
CAAAAAAAAAAAAAAAAGCCTCCCTCCCTCATTCAATTTTTCAAAAAATGGCTTGAGAACCTATGCATTTTTGTATGGCCTTAGCAGTATTTATATTATACTAAGCCCCTGCAAAATTAATTCATGGTTCCTAGGTCATATCCTATGAAAAAAGATGAAGATGATGCATTTTCTTGCCTTTTAATTGTAAAATTAAGTGACAAGGGTTATTTTTACATTGATCAATGCCAAAGTCAAACTGAGCAAATATGAAGCAATTTGGCCAATAAATGGCTCAGATTGACAATTTTTTTTCTGAAGCTAACTTGTGACACCCTAGTGATGAAATCACTAATGCCATATTGATTGATTGATTGATTGAAGATTGATTGAATGGTGCTTAACGTCCAGTGGCAAATATTTAATGCTTATGATAGCTCATGAAAGCAACAGTCAGCAGGATGACGTGCCACTTTACCCAGACACATTATTCTGATTCTAAAGCCGACTAGTCTTTACTCTTACTCCTTAATGCTGCGTGCTTAGCTAAGAAGCAGCAAATACCATTTTAATGTCTTTGGTTTGACAGGCTGGGGATCAAAACTTATGACCCTCCGCTCACCATTACACCACAGAGGCAGAAATGCCATATTGAAAAGTGTGTCCATTTTATATTATTTGTACATATACAATCATTTTTCCAGGACTATTAAATTTAGCAGCATCTATATTATATTAAGATCAAACAAAATTAATTCCTGGTTCTCAAGGGAAATCCTGTAAAAAAAAGTTTCAGTTTGCATAGGACAATTTTAATTTTGCTGGAATTTCAGGGCCAAATACAAAATTTTGTGAACCTATTGACTTCGACTGGTCTAGTTTGATGTTAACACCCACCCTGATCAAAGTCAACAACTTGTTAATTTTAACTTGCTTAATGTGATCGATGCATACATTACACTGGCTTAGATCAGCATGAACAACTTGTAAAAAATTATTTGTCTCACCTGATCACATCCTTTCTCATAGTAGTATAAATAATGATTAAGTAACTCAACAAAGAGCTGTATTTGTACAGAACTGTCCATACACTGGTTAGCTATTTTCACTCCCTTCTTCAAACAATCTGTCACTCTCTTCCCATCCTTCATCTAAAATGTAAACAGATATTTCTGAGCTGACTGACAAATAACACCATGTCACTAAATGTCAAAGATTCTAGTATTTTTATTTCTATGGTAACCAACCCATTATTAGTACATTCACAGCATATTTTGTTTACATCCCGCTGCTTTCAAAAAGTAAACTGTTTAGGTTTAGAACATTCTTCTCCACCTGAAGCACTGCACATATCCACTATTACAATATTGATAATTGCTAAAATACTCTCAAGCTGCTAATATGACACTTAAGTTTATTAAAATTTTCTGTCTTGCATGTAGACCAATTTTAAACAGTGGTTTGTGTCAATTTCTGCCCTGATGACTTAATCACTGCTGACTTTGCATTGAACACTTGTAAATCTATTTATTTTTATCACAAGGAACACTGAAACTTTTTAATGATTTAATAATTTTTAAATGACTGCAAAAATTTATCCAATCAGGTACAGTGTAGAGGTTGGTATAAAATTAGAGTATTTTAATGGGACCTGTAGAAGTTAAAATTCTGCTGTCACTTGGTGGGTGGCTGTCTCATGGACAATCATGCCACATCTCCTATTTTTATATTATATTATAATTAGCCCTATCGGACACATATGCTGTTCTTAACCCAGCCTTTACCAAAACATTAACCCTAACCCACACCTAAATCCTTAACACACAAACCGTGATTAACCTTTAACCAATATTATAACCATAACCATACCTTAATAACCGGGTCCCCTGAATCGACCGTGGGTCCGAGCGTGAGGTACGGACCCCTTTTCTAGACTTTACTTGGAATTTTCTGACCCCATCCTCGTTTTAGTTTAAAATGGGCAATGTTTTCTCCGCCCAATCAAAAGTCCGGTCGAATTCGTGAATGTCACTTTGCAGTCTTTAGATTCAATTTACCATCAATCAAACAGCCATCCTTTTCACCAATCTTTCCCATCCACATGATACATATATCTATCAACCAGTTAATCATTCATTTCATTAGACTTAGATAGATATATTTTATTGCAAAAGCTAGGTAAAAGCTATGGCAAATATCATAAAGGTACAAAGTAAGCAGTAATGGCAACATGGTAATTACTTATATAATAAAGCAGAGGACAAACAATTATTACAAATTAACTCTAACTCTTTCGCAGATAACATATTAAATTCTTTAAAACAACATTTTAGTAACATGTAAAAGTGTATATAGTTTGTTTACATGAGACCAGGAATGATAATATCTAGATGATAATATTGGACTTATTAACTCTCAAATAATCATTCAAATAATCAAAAAATGAACATTCCATGTGCGAAGCAGTGTGCATGTCATTCAAAGTTCATTGGTGAATACGGACGTCGCTCATTGTGACGTTTGGCGTCTTCCCTAGAGACGTAAATTGCGCATCGGAGAGCATGCAGCAAGAAAAGTAAGAGATTAGGATTCCTTTATTAAGAAATAACGAAAACTTAAACATACAACTCTATGTGTTCCTTTGAGGAAAGAATGTATATTTTGGTTAAATTCGTCGTAGGATTGGTGATAACTTTGAGCAATAGCGATATTGTTTAAAAAGTTATGCAGACTCCATGGTGTTTTTCTCATATCAATATGAAAATGAAAAGATATGGGGTATATGTCAGAGAGACCGTACTCGAACCACGAGAAAATTAGAGTAATGTATTACAAATCTAGATGTCTCGACAAGGTCTTCTAACGTGTTTACTGATAGAGCCCTATATCTAAAAGATAGAATATGGAATATATGCCAGAAAGAAACAATCCACATCTTACATGTATACGTAATAACTGGGAACAAAAATGTCTTTTATTCCCAGGTTTTAAAATCATTTTAAAGCCGCTAAATTTTAACTTGAACCGTATTAACCATTACTGAAACTACAAACCTCCCCATCAAAACAACATTTAGAATTAAAATATTTTTTTTGCATAACAACCCATCCCCACAACAGTCGTCCAAAAACGCGAGTGGAGACCGGGATATTCGAGGTTTACATGTACATTGTTCCACAGAACAGAAGTAAAGCCAGACATTGTATTTCGTATTAGGTTTGTCATATGGTTTCGATAAAGTGAACATTAAGGTTTTGCTATTTAACCTTAATTTACTCTCCTTCTTGCTCGCGTGTTGAACTTGTAACAATGTCACATTTCTTCCTAAACAGTCGCCGATTCGCCGCAATTCGCAGGGAAATCTTTGGCTCAGACCAACTGACCGACGAACAAAATATTCACATCTTTAAATCCCCGCAATTCTCTATTATAAAAGAAAATGATTTGTAATCAGCCAAATGCTTTTAATACTATGATTATGTTTACACATATATATTTGGTACAATATGTCTGATTTTCTTTTTTTATTGTTTTTAAAGTTTCTTTTGATTAATCTATGTATCAATACAAATAACTCTCTAATTGTTAAGACCGCTTCGGTGGTGCGCCTCGAGTGCAGAAGATACCGAATTCAACCATGGGTGCGTTCTCCTTGACAAATCAGTTTCCAGTTTATATCAGCTTTCTTGCCTTGACAAATTTATATTAGTTTATAATTTTGTAGTGATTAAGAATGAATTGAATGGCGAGAAACAGAATCCAGAAACTGCTTCTACAGCCTGACTATATTGAGTTTAAAGACAACGTGCTGGCAGAGGCTCCATTTATCGAACTGGACAAATGTGGCGAAGGCATTAGACAAGTGTTTCTGGCGCTTACCGAAAACGCATTCATCATAGCAACAGAACATCTTCCCGATTATGTTAAATATCCGTCAATTAAATACGATGCCGACGTTGATCTAGATACAGACACACTGGAGTTAGAATGGAATGTCCCAGTAGGATTTATAGATATTTCTGCCAATTCTTCTGAAAGAATAATCACCTTAGACAACAGAAATGGCAAAATAAGCCACTTTTTAATATCAGACATATGGGGAAGTGCCAAAAAGGATTGGATAATATGGAAGGACGCGTTAAATGACGTCCACAATGATCCCTTTAGCTATACGAAGTGTTTGTTTAAAGACTATAAAATTCCTGATAAAGTGTACGACTCTTCCGTTATCACCAGAAAACGAAGTGCTCATTACCAGAAGAAAGCAAAAAGTCTGGAATCGCTCACAAATAAAGTGATGACAAAAATGTATGAAATTCAAGATGAATTTGACAGCAGAAAAGCTGGAAAGGGTAAAGGAACGGAAACGACAACAACAGAAAATGGAAGTCAGACTTTTATTTCTTATGGAGATAAACACGACAAAAAAGAAAAGAGAAGGCTAAAAAAAGTTTTCGTCAAACGACTTTTAAGGCGACTGTGTTCTCGTGGAAAACCTAAACAACGTCCAACTTAAAATTGATATTTTAGAGCAATGTCTGTTTGTTATATGTCATAGTCTCAGAGATAATTATATTGCCCAGTTTCTTTGTTATTTTGTTATATCCAAGTCAATAGTGTATAGCTTTGCCTGTTGGGCAGGACACACTCTCAAGACATTGTTCATTTTGTTCTTTTTGGTATCTTGGGAATGAGAGTCATAAATACTAACAAACAAACGGGATATACACTGTTCAACTGTCAAATATTGTTGGATTTTATAAAAATAGGAGACGTGGCAATTATCCATAAGACAGTCATCCACCAAATAACAGGCGAAATTAAATATCTTATTTTTTAAGACATTTTAGGCATTTTAAACAAATCTTCGATAACTCTGAATGTTTTGCCAGAAAAAAAAAAAAATCAATACCAAAATAAGTATGACGCCTTTACCATATTCAAGAGAAAACTGCTTTTACATGATCGTGGATGTCCTTCAAGTTGAACAGTTAAACAGAAATGCACTAAAAATAGTCCAATGTTTGCGCCAAATATCCTCCTTATACGTGTACGATGAATGGTAAGCCACTAAGATGCTTAAAAAATTGCTTAAGTAAAACATAAATAGAAGAGAATGAATTTCAGGCTCCGAAACTAAGTTGAAAGTTCTTCCGTCTGTGAATCTTCTTTAAAAACAAGACAACAAGTACTCGCATTTTGGTTATAGTTGTTGCCATGACAGTTGAGAAAATTCTCCGACTTAAGAATTCACCCTTTCCCTTTGGTATTTGTGCCTCATATTTCCAGTACCAGTCACACGCAAGACCGTAACTCCGTGATACTCGAAAATTTTCAAAGGTTTTGACCGAGATTTTCATCTGTACCAGTCGGCCCAACCGGGATTTCTGAGAAACTGATGACGATTTCAGTCTAAGTCTTCTCTGTCTTATAATCCTGAAATGCTGACATCTGGGGAATGCTTCACCTCTGTTGCTACGTAAGAAGCTAGAAAATAAGGGTATGGTAATGTACACAAAACCACGAACACTGTATTATTATTGAGCTCAGTTAAAGGGAACAAACAAAGCAATAAATACTGCACAGGCCTCGTTAAAATGCATTTTTTTGTAAATGAATGAAGTTCAAGAGAACAAATTAACAAATTAAATCTTTTTAATACATTTTCACTGGTTTCTGATCCTTTAAGAAAACTTTTCTCAGACACACAAAAACCACCTTATATTATTTTCAGAGACGTCCTTTTATGGTTGATAAATACTACTACACTGATTCTGCAGGTTTCAATAACAGAAAATGTACAGATTATTAGAAATATTCTGGAAATACTTTCCGTTGGTTTCTTGTAAAGTAGCGAAATGGCTTTCCATTTCACTAAAGAAAACATAAAGGGAATTCCAAGATACTAAAGGGGCAGTCAGAATTCGTTAGATCAGAAGCAAGACAAGAATATGTGGTCAACAGAATTGAAACCAAAGACAAACATAGTATGCACAACACTACACTGAAAACTAAAGCTAGTGAAACACGAACCCTACAAAAACTAGGGTGAGTTCAGGTGCTCCGGAAGGGCAGACAAGCCCTGCTCCACTAGTGGCATCCTTCGTATTACTTAGAAGACAAAGTCGATTTATAGTCGCAAGAGATGTTAGTCACAACCGGTATAGGTACAACACCGGAAAGATGTCAATTGTCATTTGGGAAATGAAGATTTTGTACCGGTCAACCAACTCATGATGACGGCCGAAAAATTTCAAGAGTGATGACTTTTATCTTTCCTTGAGAAACCCTTGTTCAGTAGCTTTCTTGTTAGCAATAACCCTCTAACAATAACATCTTGATAGGAACCACAGACCCTGGAGTAGCATATCAACTGAGAAATATACAATCCGTATACAGATGTGGCTGGAATGGTGCTAGACTGGAAAGGAAAGTTTACAATAGGAAAATCAAAGTAATCTCTCTTGTCGTAAAGTTTTGTACTTATTGTCAATTTCTAGGTGTATGTCGTGGTATGAAGCAGACATTGCTGGTTCTGTGGTGTCCTCGATTTCCGGTTCAATTAGATAGACGCGGTCAACATAATCATAAAATTTAGAATTATTCAGTGAGGGAACTTCATCTATTTTGCGTAACATGAAAAAAATTGAGCCAACCTTTTCTCTTTTCTCTGCAAATGGCTCTGTATAAATTCAGATTCATACCAATAAATCGGCGAGAAGGGGGTGCACAGTTGTTCCCCATCGGAATGCAGATAGTCTGTTGAAACACATACACAAAAATGTTGTCAATCAATAAACCAAGCATTCACAACCAACAAATAATACAGATAAGTATAGAAATACATTTAATTTCTGCAATATTCATAGAAGGACTTGAAGTATGCAGGAAACATTACAGAGAAAGAAAAAAAATTAAACAATTATAAAAAATCAACATGATTTAAAATATAATCTCCAAATTTAAATATCATCTGTAAATTTTAAGAGTTATCACATTTTAAAATAAATTGATTGTAGCAGAGAACTTGTTTAACCAACTAATTTTGGAAAAATTTCGGATGAAAATTCACTTTTATACCAATACATTATATGTGTGCCGTGATAGTAGTGCTTATATAAAGATATATCATGATCAATACATTTGTGACTGATTGTATGGTGCTTAACGTCCAAATATTTTATGCATAGTCAGGAGAAAAGCATATTAATGATGAGTGATGATTAATGAACCCTGCTTTGTACTAAACCGACACCCTAAGTTGGATATTGAACGTGCTAGCTCACGAAAGCAACAGTCCGCTGAAAGACATGCCACTTTACCCAGACACATTTTTCTGACTTTGGAACGACCAGTCTTTGCCCTTACTCCTAAATGCTGCGTGGTTAGCTAAGAAGCAGCAAATACCAACTTTTATGTCTTTATAACAGCTTGGTTTATATATGTATAATAAAGTTCAAGTGTCTAGCCAAGCAGGTCCAGTCAACATTTATTCTTCGGTTTCCAAAATTAAACATGGAGGGGTAATGGGAACTTATTTAACTCGAGAATTGAAATATGAATAGCAGGGTGAGATGCAGCAAATATAATTCGGAGTTCCACAATATGTAATATGAGATATTTTTTGACATTTTAAATTTTATAAAAGTGAGATTGTTCTCAGGAACTGTTCATCAAGTAATCTGAAGACATGACCGAAGCTGGTATTAGTAACATTGTCTTTAGTGCACTAACATTCACACGTACACATCTAACATTCGCCATTCGGTAACAAATAAGTAAATAAAAGAGCAGCTTTGTGACAAGTTGAGTTTACTAGGAAAAAGGTGAAATAATTTTCAAATTTGCGAATTTCGATTTTTAAACTTAACATTTTAATATTCATATGTTCATTATCTGCAGAAAAAAGAAGATACAAAAATTGATAAGCTTTTTGAGACTATCTAAGAATTAAGTTTTTTCTTTGATTTGATGCTTAGATTTTCTAATATAAAAATATTCTTATGAAAATATTCAAGTTTTATAACCTTTTGACCGTTTTGTGACCTTTCCACAAGTACACGTCGGGGTCGAGTCTCCATTGGCACTGGTAAATCCAGGACCCCTGGCTTTGTGAGATGATATATGCTGAAGACCACAAATTGTTGTGGTTATATTATATGTTATTTATATTTCTAATAACACTAATCATTCTGACATTGATTGTTTTATCAATAAGTTTTTACTGTTCTGACCATGTTCTTTCCTATATGTTTTTACTTCATGCTAAATTTGTCAACGTACTCAGCATAAAGTGTAATGCTGTTTGTATGAGTTGTTATCCATGCCTACTTGATAATTTATCCACTCGATAAAGTCACGGAATAAAGACTTGGACAGCAGCAAAAAATCTGGACCCTCACCACCCATCGCAGTAACGAATTTCAACAAACTGTCGGCATTCCATTACTTATCAACTACGCTCACCTTCTCCCCGACTTCTCCTTTAAACTACGCTTACAATCTCACTGACTTCCCCTTTCAACTAAGCTCACCTTCTAACCGACTTCTCCTTTCAACTACGCCCACCTTCTCTCCGACTTCCCCTTTAAACTACGCTTACCGTCTCACTAGCTGACTTCTCATTTCAACAAAGCTCACCTTCTCATCGACTTCTCCTTTCAACTACGCTCACCGTCTCATTGACTTCTAACTTTTATTTGTACAAAGCAGACTCAAATAAAAAAATTCGGTGAAAGAGTTAGATCTGACCCGATCTTTTATTTTCACATTATAGTATGATGTACTTTCACAAAATTAATTCAACATTGGTTACCAAATATTGATCGCATAGATTATAATTATCTCAACGAAGATAAATTGAACAGTTTGCTTCATTCTTCGACTTGCAGAAGGACAGGTTGAAAACAACAACAAAGGAAATGACGGCAACTTCCTTGAGAACTCTTCGTGTAACCATATTCATGTCGCACCTGTATATGGAGCATATGCCTCTCACTTGATATAATATTCCAGGGGTGATGACGTTTATCAGGATTTCCTTCTTAAAAGGTAGCTGCTGACAGAAGGGCTTTCCTTCGGATAATCAATTCCGAAGTTTTTCGGTCGTTTTGACTTAAGTGCCAGCCTGACTACGAGTAGGTCGGGATTACATGTCCAAAAGTCTCAATCAACCGACAATGCTGATTTGACGTAGAAAAATTACTAAACAAGAACTGAGCATAACTTCCCTACTGTTCGGGTAATTTGATACATTTTTCTATGGAATAATAATTATATGAGTGATGTTCATATAATCTTTTCACCATTCACTTCTGTTTGGGCATTTAACAGTGCTTTTCGCATGATTTATTACACCTATACTTCAACAAGAACTTAACATGAAAACCAATGTTGTTCATCACCTTGTGTTGGCATTTATAGAAACTTAAACAAGATTTTAAGGACGTGTTTTTGTTATCATATATTATTATATTATGTTACTGACTAATGCAACTGATATTAAATTGATACAACTACATTACAGTAATCACGATTATTTTTCTTAAATTGTTTGCAACAAATTACATCAATGGATACAATTAACACGACGGATGCAAACGGTGAACAGGAAGTGCTAAGCCCTCCAGAAGACCTGATCTTCCGAAACGTTTTCTGTGGTTTTGTTTTGATCTTTACAGTGTTTTGAGTGGTGTCGTTTGTCTTCTCTTCGTCTTTATTCAATTTGGCCATGGTCATGTCTTGCAGTCCCTTTTGCTGAGACAACCTGTTCGCTAATTGTCAGCTGGCATCAAAGGAACACGTCATTGTTAATGACATGATTTTAATTGTTTTTATTTCTAAGGGTAAAAAAAAAAACAATCAAAATATAGTGCTAAAGCAAAAATGACCAGTTATTTTCCAAACTTTTTGTAGAAGGTCGTCTCAGTGTGGAATTATTTTTACGATTTTCTTTTGACCCCTCAGATTTTACGGTCAATGTATCAGTTTTCGAACCAAAACAGCTACTTGAGTGCAATGAAACCGGAATGCTACAGCAAAGTCAGCCTTATAGCTACATCTTTTATTGCATTTGGTGAATAAACAGAAAAAACAAAACATAAATATACCATCTTATTAGAATTAATGACTAATTTATTTTTAATTTATTGTTAAAAGCATCAATACTTTTTTCCCGTAAAGATATACTTCGTTTGCTGGATTTTATAAGCGTATGATGCGCCAAAATCCTTCTTGTAGTTCTTTCTTACAAGTCGATATTTCAGTGTAACTGAATCCATTCTCACACGAGAATCTCGGAATTTCAGACTAAATGTCTGACCATGATTACCTTCTGAAATGCCATATTTGTTTGCAATCTCAACTGCGTCCTCTTGGTTACCTACATATGAATTTACAGTTTTATCTTTGCCAACACACAGCCTCTTAGATTGGTGACAGAACAACGCATTACTACCTGCACAATCCGGACAAGATGGTGTTAGCTTGTAATCAACTAAATTTGCAATTCGATTTGAGTAACCATCTGCATTCAGATACCCTGTAATCCCACGCGCCTCATCATTGATAGAATGACCTGTTTGATTACTGTGAACAAAATCTGTCCCGGCATTTATTCCCAGCGTTTTCTGTCTTGTGCGGAATAATTCCCAGATGTAATCAACAAAACTATGATGTGAAAAGAAAACAGGATCAAATGAACTTCTTTCTACATTGTTCATTTGGCCGTCTACCCAGATGTGAACCTGACCATGTTGTGCCTCGAGACTATCGCCATCTGGTGCCGTATCCTCAACGATTTCAAACAGTCTTCTTCTTGACAGTATCCTCAGTATTCCTTGCTTCTGAAATAATGACCCATCAGATCCAATATTTCTTATCAGTGGTCCGATCGGAGTATCGAAGCCACTGAATGGACCTGACTCGACTTCCCCAAAACCATTTCCGAAGAATTCTTCAGTCCATATCAAAGATTCCAACGGATCCTCCATTTCAAAATCTATCGAGGAATCCCAGTAAGGTATTGGTATGCCGACAGCAGTTTCAAATCTAAAATAAGAATAGTAAGTGATAGAGTTTTAGTAACATTGTACCACTGCGATATATTAGAATATACACTACTGTGTGCAGCCAAATGTTGCAGCTGAACATCCATTGAAACAAGTACAAACGGAAATTTGCCATGCTGGACAGACAGTTGTAAAAAGTTACCCGTTGATTCAAAAGCTTGTCGGGTGTGGATTATTTGTCCATTATTAAAGGCCATGGGGCAACCTGTAGAAATTTGTAATTTATACATTTTGATGGCCGTATCATTCGCTACCATGCAGGTTCAGAGGAGAGTTAAAAAAAGAAAGATTGTTTCCAATGCATGCCAAAAGAACATCTGTTTATGACCGGCCGTTAAAAATGTATACATGTATAAATTCTTATTCTAGGTAAAATAACCGTTTACATGACATAAAAATCCTAAGCCTCTAATAGAAAATCCAATAGTTTATGAACAATTTTCGGTTTGGTGTCAGTAGTTACTGTAAAAATGCGGCAACATGACTAGAAAGCTACTTAACCAAGGGTTTAGAGTCATCACTCCGGAAGCTTTTCGGTCTTCATCATTATTTGGTTGACCTGTACGATATATCCATTTCACAGATGACAATTGATATCTTTCGACTGTCATGAATTCACAAATCCGTTCCTATACCGGTTGTGACCAACATCGATTGTGACTATACACCGGCTTTGACTACTGAGTAACACGACGGGTG